>JARACY010004824.1:0-24837 GCA_029255725.1 Scrobipalpa atriplicella | reverse complement strand
CAAATATACCGCAAATAAACAGGTGCTTACTCGCCCACATACTAGAACCATTACTTTCGTAAGAGTAACTTTTGGTCACTAATCATATAATTTATGTTAGTTTGTTCACTTGGACATTAACATACTTATTCAATGTCGTCGCCTACGCTCGTGCCAAAATCTGTACATTAGGTCAGTAACAAACAAACTCTAGAACTTTAGCCTTCGCATAGTGATGGGATACTAGTGTCGTATCCGAAAGTAGAGAACTCGTATCCGAAAGTTTTAGTTTTGGTCTGATACCTAATTAGTGAGCATAACATGGTTAGGTATAGGAATAAATTCTGATCGTAAAAGAAAATTCCTTACCATCATCATAGCGATGGCAATCCCTGCTTGGATCAATGTCTATACCAAAATTCCTTATGATTTGCTGCAGTCAAATACAATTACAAATCTATCAACGCAGTGCAAGTTATTTACATAACACTAATAAAAATAATGCTGCTCTGCCTGTTCCTGAATAGTATCCTGGAATCTGCTCTCTTAACTAATAGAACACCCGCGGATTGATCCTATTCTGACTGGGGCTGAGCATTGACAATTTTGACTTGACATCACGGCGGACAATCTATTACTTACTAGGATATATTTTATCTACTTAAAACAAATTACCGCGTGTTTTTTCATCGGACATTTGGAACGGATATTTCTTAACTATGACTTCACATCACAACCCACACATCAAACTTCTCGATAACTCATTAAACGGTAGCTTTTTACTTTTCAAATGTTAGTTTTTTGCAATACTTACTTTATAATTTATTGCGCTGTCCACACATTTATTAGCAATGTTTGCTTACAAACTAATTATGTGTGGGATGCGAGTAGTATTTTTAGTTATACTTTATGGGGTCAATTGGAGTCAGCCTTTGAATTGGGTTTCTTAATCATCATTGTTCAGGCAGGACCGTTTAGATTGTTTTTTACCCTACAGCATTGCTAAAATCACATGAAAAAGACTAGAACAAAACTTGAAACCCAATTCAAAGGCTGACTCCAATTGACCCATAAAGTATAACTAAAAATACTAACTCGCATCCCACACATATTAGTTTGTAAGCAAACATTGCTAATAAATGTGTGGACAGCGCAATAAATTATAAAGTAAGTATTGCAAAAAAACTAACATTTGAAAAGTAAAAGCTACCGTTTAATGAGTTATGAGAAGTTTGATGTGTGGGTTGTGATGTGAAGTCATAGTTAAGAAATATCCGTTCCAAATGTCCGATGAAAAAAACACGCGGGTAATTTGTTTTAAGTAGTATAAAAATATATCCTAGTAAGTAATAAGATTGTCCGCGTGATGTCAAGTCAAAATTGTCAATGCTCAGTCCCAGTCAGAATAGGATCAATCCGCGGGTGTTCTATTAGTTAAGAGCAGATTCGCAGGATATATTCAGGAACAAGGCGTAGCAGCATTATTTTTATTAGTGTTATGTAAATAACTTGCACTGCGTTGATAGATTTGTAATTGTATTTGACTGCAGCAAATCATAAAGGAATTTTGGGTATAGACATTGATCCAAGCAGGGATTGCCATCGCTATGATGATGGCTAAGGAATTTTCTTTTACGATCAGAATTTATTCCTATACCTAACCATGTTATGCTCACTAATTAGGTATCAGACCAAAACTAAAACTTTCGGATACGAGTTCTCTACTTTCGGATACGACACTAGTATCCCATCACTAGCGAAGGCTAAAGTTCTAGAGTTTGTTTGTTACTTGACCTAATGTAGCAGATTTTGGCAAGCGAGCGTAGGCGACGACATTGAATAAGTATGTTAATGTCCAAGTGAAGCAAACTAACATAAATTATATGATTAGTGACCAAAAGTTACTCTTACGAAAAGTAATGGTTCTAGTATGTGGGCGAGTAAGCACCCTGTTTAATTTGCTATATTGCGGGTGCTTTACGGTTTTAATAAGCATAATGTATACAGTACAATAACGTTAGTCCTTTTTTTTCTTCATATGTTCTTTCTGTTTCTTCTTTTTGCATGTGTTAGAATGGGTGCAATAGAAAACATAAAAAGCACCAAGCTGTCTTCTCAGGTATACTTCAAATAGAGTAGTGGTATAGTTTCAGTGTACGTATTTTATGTAGGTTTGACGGTTAGATTGACAACACAAACGAACGAAGACAGACGAAGACCTAATGATAGCGGCTGATAATGCTGGTTAACGTGGCCAAATTCTGGGCCGCAACAGTGTAGTGTCTGCTATCGACACGCTAAGAAGAAGACAACACAGTTATATCAATGATTATCAATCCAACACATTTCTCTCTGAAATGATTTTCAAAGCTTGTCAGACGTAGCAGAAACTCCCTTTTATAAAGTCGTTGACGCTCTGTCTACCCTTCACAAGAATATTTAGATGGATTAAGGCACAGAATAACGTCAGCAATCATAAATCATCCATCATACAAGCGACCCTGATACAAGTCTAGAGTTTATTTAAATACCCCCCTTATTGGTAGTGAATGTTAGTTATAGTAGATAATGAAAATACCTCCAAAACCAATTACTGATAGACATACTTAGTCAAGTGAATACTGATCCATCACTTTATCGCTCAATTTGATGAATGAACCTGCAATTACCAAAATCACCCAGAACTCAATTATCGACGTAAATTCAGGTCTGTGACAAGCAGGCAGAATATTTAAAGACAAGCGAACGTGACAGGCTTCTTGGCTGAGCTCAAACTATCGTCGACCCTGTCTCGATCACCTCTGGTCTAATCTAGAGTTAAAGGCAATCCCATGCCCACCGCACTTATATTTTCATCAACCGCATATTCTAAAAGGTCGGGAGGCGACGCCTACACAAAATCTAACTTGTTGAATGGTTACAAGGGCTGCCTGTCGCCAGGAGGCATAACTGTTTGTTTTGAAACCTTGTACCACAAAAAGTACCTTATAAGTATTTATAACCAAAATATTTCTATAAACAACTAATTCTCTAGATATTAGTATCCAACGCAATCAAAATTATCTGATCAGAAAACACATCACTAAAACACATAATGTATATATTGAGAAAGACAGACACCCTAAAGCCTAAAGGGTTCAATAAAAACCAAATTGAAACTTTAAAAGACCCTTTCTGATCACCACCCAAATCAGGAAATCACATGGCATAGACAAAGTCACCCATATTATAGACCAGCTAGAGCCATTACGAGGGTAAGTCCCTTGCTGATTTTACAACTTTGAAAATCCAATACCTTGGCGATAACCCTTTTTATTACGAGGCTAAAGGGTTTAAGGTTTAAACTGCCTGACTTTATACAGGGTGTAAGGGACAGCTTCCCGCAAATTGATAGGGGTTGCTCTGTAAGAAACTGAAAAACCTTCACAAATAAATTATTACAGGAAATTAAAGAAAATGTTGGCTTCCAAATACAAGTTTTCTGATCATGGTGGTCGTTTGTATAGATAAGTGTTTTTTAACATTACCTGAAGAATTTCCAGGTGAAAAGTATTCAGTTTCGTTGATTGAGCAACACCTATCAGTTTGCGGGATGCTGTCCCTTACACCCTGTATCATTCATCTATAGATGAACCCCTTTATTACGAGGCTTAAGTTTTAAACAGCCTGACTTTATAGATGTCAGCCCTACCGTATTACGTCACCGGTTTCAAGGCATTCCCATTTGTACTTGACCCTTAAGGGCACAGGGTGATAAAATTGGTTGTTTCGATGTTCATTTTCTTGTTATAATCTTTTTCAATTTGCACAACTGTTACAATTTAACAGGATTCAAAACCTTATGTAGATTTTTGGTTTTATTTGACCTATGTTTAATAGTACAGTAGGTTCAAAGGGAATTAATTTATTGTGTTATGAACAACATTGTTTAAAATGAATTAAATATACTTAATTTAAACATGAAATGTCCACGGAAAATGAAATTGTAATGGGCGAAAAACTAGTTAATATAACTCATAATTTAATGGACAGTTAAAAGTAAATATCGCTGAAACTGACTGAATGGAACATCAAAATAAAGGATTTAATGTTTCATGAAATCTATTGTTTTAATGCCTTTGGGCACTACAAGTTTCTAAAGCGTGCCAAAGCCCAGGCTTGTATTCTGGGAGTGAAAAGGCGGTCGTGTTGTCAGGAAATTAATTCTGAAATAGTTATTCACTCGAGTCCAGGGATATTGTTTGTAATGTACATTTTGTAGTAAGCTTAAAGGGGTTTAAATGTTCCTTGTATTACTTGTCTGGGTAACATAAAAAGACAATAGGTAGTAAATCAGGTAAAAATCAAATTACTTTAATTTGATTCACTCTTCTTCATTTTCTGCCTAGCGTTTCCCCGGCCAAATGTTGGGATCCGCTTTCCGGCTTTGTCTATTCCACTTTGCCCGTTCGTCCGCATCCGCTGTTGAAAGATCATTTTCTTCATATTATAAAATTAAGACTAAAATCACAGCCAAAACTATGTAACTCGACAAGTGTTAACAAATTGACCTCAAGCGGAGTGCGTTCAAACGCGTGCACTTCTAAACCCGCCACAAATTGGATGATTGGACCCGGGGTCATACTAATTGACATAACTGTGACATAGCTACACATGGTTATGCGTATAGGACCATTAAATACTTTGTGGAAATTAAAGCGTTGTTTATACATACCTACATAAAGTCACGCCTTTATCCCTTTCGGGGTAGGCAAAGCGTAAAACGCCTCGTAAAAGTTCATAAAATAGAAATATTACCGGTCATTCGAAATAAGCAAAAGAAAAAAAACCTCGAACGAAATGAATACTAAACATTCTTTCTAAACCTAATTCTTTAAAGCAATAAAATAAAAATGAGCAGAATCTATGAAATTGATATTACTTATGATATGACTTTTAAATTGGATGAAGTAATAAAGTGTTCTAAGCAGTAAAGTACGAGGTTCTTAGTAAAACCTAAAATGGTTTGTTCAACAAAAGTGTACATTCTGGCCAGAGGAAAAAACAAGAATCAATTCACCCTAAGCAGTACCATAATAAACCCTAATTCCATACAATTTGTATGATTAGAGCGTGGGCCACAGCAATTTGTCACTAAACATCATACAAACAGTGACGAAACGATAAACTTGGGTGTTTAGCGGTTTTAATATCGTGGGAATTCATGCTCGGCTGCTTCTTTAGGATATTAAATCTGAGGTATTTTAATTTGAGCTTTGTAGCCAAGATTTATGAAGTTCAGTTTGAAGACGCAGTGTAGTAACAAAGTTAAAACATGAGAAACAAATCAAAAATTTCAACAATGGGATTTTAGATCCCATGGAAAAAAACTGGGAATATTCTCAAATCTGTGAAAGCTTTAAATACTCAAAGAAAACACATAAAAATCTAAAAGCTCGCGTACCTAACCCGTAGATATACGGGGTGTAAGGGACAGCGTCCCGCAAACTTATAGGGGTTGCTCAGTCAACAATACTGAACAACTACCACCAGGATTTTTTGTCAGGAAATGAAAATAAAAATTTGCTTTTTCATACAAAATGACAACATTGATCAGACAATTTGTATGGAAAAGCAAATTTTTTTTTTCATTTCCTGAATAAAAATCCTGGTGATATGTGTTCAGTATCGTTGACTGAGCAACCCCTATCAGTTTGCGGGACGCTGTCCCTTACACCCGGTAGGTACCTACATAACAATATCATCCATTTATGTCCTACATAATTTCTCTGTCTGTCTCGCTAATGACGTAATTGTGCGTCTGTAAAGGGAGGCTTTTAAATACGCAGCTCATATCATACGCTTTGGTCCTCGGATGTCTTTTGCATTGCCAAGTGCTCGGTTAAAAGAGAAATATTCGAAAGACTTGTGCGATACTTAAGGACGACCAACGATAGAGCATTATACGTTAGCTCGACAGAACTGTAGATCGAATCATATATACCGAAATCATGTTAGAATTTTTAAACGACACACATAAGATCGACACACTTAGAACAGCAACACACCTGCGCAACGTTCAATGTTGCGTTAGGATAGTCCTGGATCTGTTTTTTATTTTTCGCTATAAATATTCGCTATAAATAAAGAGAGTCGACTTACAATTCTGCCGTTCTAAAGTGAATCGCTCTATCGTTGGTCGACTTTAAATAACGCACTTTGAATTGTACACATTTAGGAAAATATTTTTCATAAGTGTAAAATACAAAATGTTCCAGTTACTTCTTTTTCCATGGTAAAGGCGTGGTTTTAACGCTGATGTGGTATAACATGACAAATACACAGTAAAGCACTCTCCAATTTAATCGTTTCCATTTGTATGGTTTTCCTGCAGTGGCCACTATGACCCATTTAAAGAGACAGTGGTTCATCGATTTTGTCGCAACCACGTGTAGTATATAGGGTGATTTTATAATTATAGCGGATATTTGTGTTACCATATCTCAGGCGTGACATAATTGCCCTGGGATTAACTCTCTTTGAAAATAGACTTTCAATATCCAGTTTCAAGGAATATATTTTGTTCTAGTCGAAATTTCACTAAGATTATTCAGGAAAAGTTTACAGTTCTTTGAAGATTACGGCGATAGCCGATTGTTACCTATAATATTAACTTTCATAGTATTAAAATATACTAAGTAATATCGACCACACGTATTGCAAAAAAACATAACACATATCCTTACCTAACTTCATAAATGACGAGACGATACAATATCAGTGAACTTTTCAAAATAAACAATTTTTTTTTTTTCAATAATAATTCTCTTAGAATAATAATGAACTTTTGATCAAAACCCTGATTAGTATTGGGTTGTATCAGAAATACATTTCAAGATTCTAGGCCCCAAGCACAGGTTGTTATTATTTACCAATCACGAGAGAGTTGTAACTAACCTGGGGTTATTTTGCTTAGTGACCTTTGGGGTGAGGTCACCTTCTGCGCAAAGGTGAGGCCTTGTTTAAACCCTCAGGGTAATAAGGTAGAAGAAATAGTGTGGGCATTATAGTAAAATCCTTGTGCCTAGGCTATCCTGTCACAGCGCAGTTGTATGAAGCTTATTTATTTATTTATTTAGCTTTTACTTTACACATAAACAAGTACATAGAACTGATAGAACTAATAGATAAGGAATTAAAACACAACACTGGGCACAATTATGGATGCCACCGGCTAAAGCCAACATTAAAACCTGTCACTTTTAGGCTAAAAAGATGTTATTGTCCAAGGTTTTCGAGTATAAAATAAACTGTGATTTTACGCATTATCTGAAATATATAGCCGCCATATCTTTAAATAGCGGATAAATACAGAAAATTTGCAAATGCGCGCCAGAATCAAGGCGTAAAACCGTATAGTTTAAATCTCCTGTCCTTTGCTTATTTACAAAAGGAAATTTCTTACAGCAAACCTAACTAACGTCTCTGTCTGTTAAGTTTTATCTCTGTAAGGTAATTTCCTCTTGTGTTAACAGTTTATGTGTCCACGAGGAGCAATTTGGGTGTTTTATTTAGTGTTTGATAACCTAGAAACAGTTGGTGACCTAAATAACACCAACGTGTTGAAATGAATTGGTCTGAGGACGTACAGCGTTGGTTGTGCAGAAGTTTGTATGACAAGTTGAACGTCGCAGTTCCACTAAAACTGTTACTTTTGGTATACGAAATACAACTACTACTTCAGCCTCTAATAGTCACTACTGGATTATAGTCTCCCCTTGTACCATTTGCCATTGTCATATTCACTTCGCTGGCAGAAGGACTAGTAAACTAAGTACGAAGGAGATTTATATTAATTCACTGGGGCTAATTCCAGGATTTCTCTTTAGGATTTTTACTTTATTTTATTTAAACTTTATTTAATCACCTAACTGACACTGACGATCACAGCTGAAGAAATACCTTTCAGTCTTCAGCATGAATACAGTCAAAACCAATTCGATCAATCGGCATACATACTTGCTTATCCTAATTGGATTAGGTAGATACAGATAAATTCAGCAAAAAGAAATTCGTATCGTCTGCTTATCTAGCAACTTTCATGATCCGACTAGACACATTCAGTCAGGCAATAAATCTAGAAACTAACCACGGTCGCCATTAGCAAATTGATCTGTCTTTTCGTGGTCTGTGCCTCGGGCTTCAGATTCTGAGGTCTTGGGTTCAGTTTTCACGAGGGCAACCCAAAGTTGATAATATCGATTTATTTATGAGATTGTTGCCAGTTAGTTTAGGGCAATGCAGTCTGATCACCTGTCAATAAAGATGATTTCGTGGTTCGGATGGACGTACGGAAGTCATTGTAGCCGTGTGTTGACACAAACCATGTCAGAGGTGTTTTAGGCGGTTTAAAATCTCTGACACCAGGGTCAACATTCATGATCCAACTGGACACGTTCAGTTATGCAATAAATCCAGAAACTACCAGTAACCACGGTCCCCATTAGCAAATTGATCTGCTATTTCTGCTGTTACAGAGAGTTTGAATACACTTAATTTCGGTTTTGATATTACCTAGATTTTTATATTTTTCAGTCAACCTTACTAATCTGTGAGAAATAAGAAATCAGCATTCTCGACGAGGACCTATAGGTTCTTGAAATACCATACCATCACAACTAACACCTAAGCTTTTGCAGTCCCTAGCCAATTTATGGTTTGGGACCTGCAAAAAAAAGCCAGCACTCGGGTCACCGAATGTCTCGATGAGAGTCTGGAAAAATCATGTAAAAAACTTTTGACAGCAGGAATTTACAGGTACAGGTTTATAAAGACTCGTTCAAAGGTGATTGTTTCCCTAGTCTGTAGTTATACATATTGACCAAAGACTTGTATGATACGAGTAGGTATGCATGGTTACAGGACCACAATACATTTACTAGGTACACCTCATTATAAGGTAACAGATTGAAGGTAGTTGGTATTACAAGATTTTGCAGGGCTTCATTGCTTGTTACACATACAACCAGCTCTCATCTTTTAGATAGATTTTTTAGGTCATAAAGATAACTTAGAATTCAAAATGCTCATTGGACTGATCTGAATGAACTACAATACTATAAACAAGACATTATAAGCATATAGCTCTTCTTGTAGAAATCCTCCATCGTCGACTTTATCTTATACCGGGAGTAAAAAAAAATGCTGGCCATATCCCCCAAGGAACATAGGTCGAAATATGAAAAAATAATGGCTCTCCTATATAAATGGTGTCACCGGCTCGAGTATATTTTGTATGTTTGTCATATTGCGACCTTTCCGGTATATTAGTATGCCATTTACACCTTGATACACTTTCCAATAAAACGATTTTTATGAGTAAAATTAAATTGCATTCGAGAAATTCAATTTTGTTTCTTGGAAATATTTCAAAATGAAACCATTCTAACGCTTTTCGCACGGAGAGAAATATGACCGATTGGCTATAATACGTTTTTAGATATAAGCTATTTCCTTTTACCATTTTCTTTATTTTTCAATTTCAACAGGACGGTAGCTTAAGTCTAATAAAGAACACTGAATAAATTTTCATAGATACATGCATCTAGAGAGACAAATAAACGTTTTATAAAAGCTAAATTCTAATCTTAAATTAGTTTTAAATAGGTAACGTATAACTGAAGATTTAAACAGACCTTCTTTTATAGATTTAGGGTTTGGTAAGTACCTACTTCTAGGTATAAGCGAGGCATCATCCTGCTTTTCAGAAACCTCATTTTTGAAAACCCTTTATATACTTAGGTACTTAGGTATCTGGCACTAGAATAATTTCGCAACTAGGTAGTAGGTAGCACTAATTAAAACATGTCGCAGTTGCTGTGAAATTGCAGCAAATTAGGGCGTGCGCGGAAAACCGGAAGTGATCCTTTATTTCAGTTTCAGCTCGTTAGCAGTTTAAACAGGGCTTGCGAAACTGACGCCATTTTGAATATTCCCGTGGGATGATAGAGATTGCTACTAATTTGTGTCTATATTTTTTTTCTATTTAGTTTATGAATTTTGGACTAAGTATAGGTACTATTTCAGTTAATTTCCCGAATTACCCCAAGGTGAGACATAATCTAATCTTGGTCACATCTTGAGGGTTTTGAAACTAAGATAGTATTTCAGATGAAGATATGGAATGATAAGATCAAAGATAAATAGAGGTTAAAGAACTATGAAGCATCTTGGTAGCCTTGAATCTTATTCCCATATCTCAAATTGTGTCAGAAATGTATTTCCCATGCTGGACTGGGAGCGATAGAAAAATATTGAATGTGCCAGCTGCATCTTCTCCCGGGCATGCTGTAAAAATAAGCTAAGGAATTTGAGGGTTTCAGTTTTGTAATTTAGGCGATGGGCTGACAAACTGTCACTATAGCAATATACAGACAGAACTTGTCAGACGTGGCGGCACGACCTTTGTTTAGGTCGTTGACGCTCTGCCTACCCCATTAGGGATAAATGCGTGATTATATGTAGGTATGTATGTATTTCCTATGCTTATAACATGGCGGACCAAAATATGCATGGAAGATACAACAAAATAAAAGAAACATACAGCATTATACTCACGAATAGGACGATACTACGCACGTGCGTGCGGCTTACAAAGGAGAACCCTTATGAGAAGTTTCTTCATAATATTCCATAAGAAATTCCATGGACCTTCAACCAATAACTGTTTGAAGTAAGCAGTGGTGCCAACTGTTAGGTTTAAACCAGTAAGCAAAAAACTCCATCAAGCGTGCACAGTTTTTTGGAAGTCATTGAGATTGGCCGCCATCATCATCATTAGCTATCTTTATTCATTCATTAGTATAGTAACTGCATTAATGAAGGTAGGTTCCTTAAAAAAAACATTGCTTTTTTTCACAAGTTCAAAGCGAGTTTTGTTAAAAAGATGTCATAGATTCGTGAAGACCTTTCACAAAATATTGGACGCAGGTATTATGAACAATTCAATTTTAATTCAAAGTTAAAGTGAACAGAACATGCATCTTCTGGGTAAGCTCGCTCCATCGTCGACTCCGTGTCAGTCGCCCCCGACCTAGACTAGAGTCAAGAGTAAATCCATTTCCAATTAAAAAAAAAAAAGTTTTTTTTTTATTTTCGAGTCGAACAACAAACATGAATTCATTGATTTTAATATCAAAAGGGTTGGCAACACAGGCCGTAAGAGAATTCCTTTTAGGTACTCGTTACTTTAAACGTGTATTTACAAACGGTTTACAGCCGATTTAGCTTTACGATCAAAGCATCTTCTTTTTATGAAGGGTTATTTGCTGTAACCATAACAGTGTTCTATTAAAAATACTTGAAAGTGTATTTAGATAGGTAATCCAATCTAAATTAGTAAAATTGAGTGATAAAAAATTATATAAGAAAAATATGTATTGAGATCTTCGCGTTCTTTAATGAAGAACAAACCTCTGTGACTATTTTTTTTACTTAGTTTACAATGAGTTTATGTTTAACTTATCATTTATCATTATCCTACCTACCCATGCCTCTACCTAACAGCAAAACTGAGTAGCACGTCAAACTAATTGCAAGTTTTTAATCAGTTTTTATTGCAACCCAAAACCTGCGAACTAATATTGCTTTACAAGTGTCAAGCTCGACTTACTATTGACTGGACAAAGAAAAATCAAATAAATATCTTCTAGACGCGAAGATAGAACGATGCCGATACAAGGAGCGTCAGATATCAATGGTAAATGGAAAATCTGCATGGAAAAGGTTTCCAGGCTGCTTATTTATGGCTAGCATGACAGGTCTCTGAAATATTGTGAATCTGGACGATAGAAGAACGATCTTTTATGTATAAACCAGTAAACCTAGGTACCTACTGAAAATATTCTAAGTACATAGTTTTAAGTATTAAATTTTTAGAGCGATAAATGATTTGGGAAAAACAATACTTTCAGATACGTACTCGTCAATTCAAAACTTGATTAAACATGTTCCTATTTCATTAGTTTCTTGGGGAAAGCTGTTAAACTTGCCAACCAATTACTTACAACCAGTACGTAAAGTATTAACCAAATTTCTAATTACTTATGAACAGTAGGTGAAGTATGAACCACATTTCATGGATAACCTTCAACAAAAGCGCCCCGATAATATTCAAGTTGTAAAGACACTGACAACAAAACAAGGCGTGTCGCGAAACTGGTATCGTCTTCTTAAGGCGCCGTCAGAACACGTTCTTCTAGAATACAATATTTATGTTTCATTCTTACGATTGGTTGTAGTACGCTCTTGACTCTCGTCTATACCAGTGCTGCCCCCGTAGCATACAGCTGCGTAACCTCAATAGCCATCATTTATCATCTATAGGGTCAGATTACTTATATGGAGATTTGACAGATAGATGCGATATATTCGCGGCGGCATATCGTGACAGAGTTGACCACGAGTTGATGATGGAGCAAGCTCACGTAGAAACCTTAAAGGCACTGGCAGTCTATCGCCGCTTTAGTACGGGTTGAAGAAAAGTATTTATAAATTATGTTTAAATTCGGGCCTTTCTTACTTACTTGTATTAACGGAAGTGAGCTAACTCCAAGTTGCAATATTGCAGTGATGAAATAACAAGATATTTACCTGTAAAAGAAAACAATTTGAATTAGACACAGAAGAAATATATAGAGTGAGAATATAACTATCGTTACCAGATAAGTCATAGTCCAGTTAAGTCTTGTTCCGACACAACAAAATCGAAGAAGAAATCACTTAAGAAACTGGACATTGTAAACAACTTATTCAGCTACTTCCATCGCCTTAAACCCCCATCACACACAAAACTCGACGAACATAGAAAGCAAACTTCGAAGGTAAACAAAAGTGTTTTGTTATAATCCGAAACGGGAGTGAATTTCAGATCTACCGTACGACAAGCCTTTAAATGAATGTGTGTGGTGGCGCTGCGTTGTATGGAGAACTGTCAATAATAATAACAATATATATTTAAATATAATAATAATAATTGCAGGTGATGAGCCTGCAATGTCCTAACCAAACTAGAAACAACAAAACATCATCCGGGAATCAAAATCAGGAACTTCCGGGTCGTGAGCCCATGGTTCAGAACACTAGACCACGAAGAACGAATAATGGTGTTAGCGAAGTTAGTTCCTTTTTGCGCCACATTCATTTAAACCTTTGTCGTGTTTTGGCGTGGGTGTGCGCAAACAAAACCGTAATTCTGACTTATTGTTTTGTTACTGACGGGGTTGTTATAAGTGACACTGTTTTTGAGATTGAAGGATGATATTAAGTGCGTGACTTTATAAACGTGTAGGCGAAAACACGTGATATGATATTGAATCCAGATATTTATTTATTTGAAACGGGCCACGGCCGAGGAAAATTTACTGTAAAGACTCTGTCTGACTCTAGGACTAAATATACGAAATGATATTGTATACAGGTATTGCAATTTACTGTGTTACAAAAGAAACACACAAATCTATTTTGTATGGAGGCTTAATGATTTTTTTTTTTCGTTTTTCGACCTATGTTCCTTAGGGAAAGTTCTTCAGTTTCATGGGTAGATTCACACCTTTCACGAAGCTTATACCCTTTCTGTTACACGTTGTATAGGTATTCAGCTTTCGACTCTTTCTCTCTCTACCCCATACTTTTGATATAGTAGTGATTTTACGTTATGTAGGTATCTAATCTGTAAAAAGCGAAATGTAAAAAAACAAAATCCCTTAAATAAAATACCCATATCGTTAGTAATAACAAGAAGACAAGGGTAGACATTAACTAGGGATGGGAATAGGTAGTATTTTATGTATCTGACCGCGGCGCGGCGAAATTCAATGAAATACACCTGATGCCTATTCCATGTTAAGTCTCTTGGGAGTAGTGATGCTGACTGTCGATGAAATTATATCGACACTATTGTCAATATTTTAGCAAATGATGAGTAAATAATCATTAAGACTTGAACAGCTCACCAGCACATGTGATAAAAATTTTGCAGGTTTAATTTTTACACAGATTTTACATGATTAATAAAGGTTTTTGATGTATTTTTCCATATTTTTTATATACGACATTCCCTTCACGGTTATCCGAGACAACGGATGTTAAAATTATACACAAATTAAACTGTTCAAAAATTTTTGTTTTACTAAACTGTCGACTATACATTATATAAGTAATATCGACATTACCTATAGCGACGACAACCCTAGTAAGGAGGGATAAGTCTGTCGATATCTTTACCCTTGATATTGAAAACGTTGCTTGGACACGACAGGGTTTGACAATTTATTTCGTGAATAGTCATGGATACGTGGCATTTTGTGGTACCTTTTCTATTTTATCAATCCAGATGGATACGTTTACGCGATGTAATATATTTGCAAACACGCATTTCTGACGGTCAAATAATTTACGGCAGTACTATATCATAGGTTCCCACCTACCTACACATACAAAGACCATCAAAATGTAAGGCGATCTCACGTGGTAGTTACTTATGTAGGTATATGTTACCGTGAAATCTAATGTCTAGGGAAAAATCTATTTACTTTGAGAGCAAATATTAAACACTAATTATCTGTCCCCTGCGCCCCTTAGTTGGCGCCCGACGTGGGGCCTCGCGAGGCGACTGTTAATATAAGTACCTAGACTAGATGAATTTGATATTTTGAGGAAACAAATGGGACAAAAAAAATAATAATAATAAGCGCATAAAATCTTTAAAATACAAGTAGTTTAAGTTTTTTTTTACAATATACTCCAACCTATAATGCAATTCACCTTGAATAAGAATTACGTATTTGAGTTATAATAGAAAGTCAAAGACCCAAAGTTCAATGTCGCTTAGCTATATCCAGCACTAATAGGTATAGGCACGAGACAGACGGAGGGTGAGGCTATGAAAACGGACGATCAAAATACCGTTCATATCGCGAATATCACCATACAATGATTGCTTGGCCACGGCATATTACTTGCATTCGCAAAGGTAACGAGCGATGGATAGCGTTTTTTTTCTGTACCCTGTTTTTAAGAGACTAAAGCCTAACGTGTAAGGAAAGCGTAAAGCCGTCGCGACATGTTCTGAACCATTGTTTAGGAAGAACTAACATCGTAAATAGTATTTACTGCCGACTTGATAAGAAAGAATTGGCTAAAACAAACTCGGACTGTGCACTTAATGTTATAAATACTGTTGTTGGACTCATTTTGGTTGTATTAGAAGCTTCTAATGGTACTAGAAATGTTTTCAAGAGAGGTATTTATCTATTTAATTATTTCGGTTAGCTTTTGAGTTGACCGAAAAGCTCAAAGCTCATTTACTGAAATTGCGAAATACAGGAATGTGTCTGACTTCGGTGGGAGTTTTAATATTAATAAATGAATCAAAGGATAATACAAACACATTTCTTGGAGACTCGACAATTTATAACCAAAATCAGGATCATAAATTCTTCTGAGCTCCAGCCTACCGTATCCAAAAACTAAATATCTTCTACTATATAGATATAGTAGATACTTAATGTTATAAATACTGTTGTTGTTGTTGGACTCACTTTGGTTGTATTAGAAGCTTCTAATGGTACTAGAAATGTTTTCAAGAGAGGTATTTATATATTTAATTATTTTGGTTAGATTTTGAGGTGATCGAAAAGCTCAAAGCTCATTTACTGGAAATGCGAAATACACAAATGTGACTGACTTCGGTGGGAGTTTTAATATTAATAAATGAATCAAAGGATAATACAAACACATTTCTTGGAGACTCGACAATTTATAACCAAAATCAGGATCATAAATTCTTCTGAGCTCCAGCCTACCGTATCCAAAAACTAAATATCTCCTACTATACGAGTAGATATAGTAGGAAAGGAAGGCTGCCCTTCGTGTTACCAACCCCAGTCTATGCCCAAGGCGATTTGTCAAACCCGACCTACCTCTACGCCATGCGTATCACTGTGGGTATAGCCATGGTAAAACCATTTCAATGGTAATGTGTTGAAGGGTGCCACTTATGCTGATGTTTTATTCAATCCGATATAGTGGCGTACATTGCTTGCAGTAAAATTATGTTATAGGCCAGTGGTGACCAATATAGAGTCGTCTTTAGATGCAAGCAATGCACGCAACTTTACTATTTCTGAAAAAATTATATTACAATCTACTATGGTTAGCTTTTAACAATTCTGTCACAGCTGACTAGAAACAATAATTTGCTGATAAATAAATCCGACAGGTAAAAAGATTATTAAATCAAAACACTGAGAAATGAAAAGGAGAGGTCAAAACTAAGCTTAGTAAATAAATGAAAACGAAATGAAAATCTCATGTTAGCATCAAAGAACATTGTTCAACAAACAGGCAATGGATCGAAAACTGGAATCAAAAGTCGTCAGATTGTAGCCACAAAGGCAGATTAATATTGGCTATTGACAGGTGGCGTCGCCATTCGATAAATATCGATATCGATAATTCGCTTTGACGTGGCAGCTTTACGATATTGCGGGTTTTAGCTGATGAAGTTTAGTAGTGAGTGGTCAAATGGTATTGGTTCGATAATGTACTTTTGTGTTTATGGTAGTGGTGTGCTGAGTATTGTAAGGATTTGGGTGATTTTGTTCTTGGCTACAGTACACTAACTATGTAAGGATATTCAGGTCGGTCGGGTCGATTGACTCGTAACCTACGTGACAAGAAGAAGAAGTAAGGATATTTAAGATGAACAAGTGTCTATCTAAAGCTTCAATAAATTGTCTATTAAACCACACATAATAATTTAATGGCACCCTCATGATGCACCGATGATGATTAGGTATATTTGTGGGATGCGAAGTTTTTGTGACTTTTTAGACCCTTATTGCTCAGCAAAAGTTGATCGGTTTCATGAACTCTGTTCGTCTTTGAATTCTCTCACACTGAAATACAACATTTCACTAGTTCTAAACTATCTTGTACCGACCTGAACAGTGAACACTACCCTAACAACAATCAACATAATGGAAGGTAACTACAGTCACACCTGAGAAATGTCTCTGTAATCCCTTTTGGAGCCTTTGATAAAGTGAACATGTCAAGTCAGTATGGGTGCCACTTTGCTACTTAAAGCAGTATGGTTTGCGTGTTCAAGTGGCGAATGAAAAATGCGTTAGTTAGCTTGTTTCTAGCTGACAGTAGTGAGAAGGAAATGATGACTTTCAAGGAAAGAAAGTATATCTTTGAGCTTAGTCAAAAACAGTAATTTTTTGCATAGGGTATACATTTTGCGAATGGTATAGTAACTTTTGTGACCGTAGGCACATTCATTCTTGACGAAATTACCTAATATCTATCATCTGTCATTCTTGACGAAATTACCTAATATCTATCAATGTCCAATTTTGATAGCATGGTATATCTATATTATTATGATTTCATCGGGTTGACAGACTCGAAACCCACACGACAAAAGAGAGACTAGATGGTTCAAAATTTAGCTTTCGTCATACAGATTCCTAATAAGTGATGTAGTAAGTGATGGTGCCTTTTGAGCACTGGTACAGCAATCTAAGAAAACAAAGAAAACAACATTTTTCTTTTTCAAACACCGCATACACTTGCATTATCGAACAGGTGCACTACCAGTACACTACCTAGATCATAACGTCTGCACATTATGAACTGCCTTTGTAAACAATAGACGTTTAGTCACGCCTTGCAGTCTGGCGGAGCAAGGAATACAATCACTGGTAGCTATAGAGTGCAAGCACAATGTATGGAGCTTTTACATCGTAGCACGTTCGTACCTATGAGAAATGTATGAATCGAGTAGAACTACGTATAATTTCAGATCGGTAGATGAAGAACGATGGAACGTGCTGAAACTAATTGCAATTTTATTTGATCCAAGCGAACGCAATAATCACTGAACGCAAATATCAACCACTTCACTTCCCGATTGGGGTGACTCTTATAGGTTTTAAATAGCAGCGGGTCGATGATGGCGAATGCAGTTGGAAATGGCACAAAAACAACATGACTTTCCCACGAGAAAACAGGGATCAAAAAGTACATAATCATAGGAAATACTTAGGTACATCCAGGTGTAAAGCTAAAGCAATTCTAAAAAACACAAACAAAACGTTCGATTGTAGTGTAGCAGCGATACGATACGATGTTTGTTGTGTAGAATAGAACTCCTATTGTCTGGGAGTTGTGGAGCAAATTATGTTTACACTGCTTTGTAGGTCGTACCTACCTAGTTGCTGCAAAATTCATGTATATGAACTAGGGTGCAGGTAAGGGACAGCTTCCCGCAAACTGACAGGGGTTGCTTTGTCAACCAAACTGCACGATTTTCACCAGGAAATTCTTTATCATCATGCGCTTGTGTTATTTTGTCTATTTTTTAATTACTTTAATGCGTGTGCAATGTAAAAAAAAAGTCTTACAGTATTACTAGTAGATTCTACTATCATTACAAAGGGAGCCAGCCCTCGAACATGAGTCATAGTGGAGGGTGTGAGGGACCGTCCCTTCGTGTAATATACTTCCGAATCGTAATGGTTGTAGGTTTTATACCGCGGCGAGGTAAATTATGGCGGTTTATTATTTCCGGGTTTGCTTATCTTAGTAGTTTGAAAAGTATTTTGGTTTCTTTTGTGATTTTACTGGCACATGAGACAATCCACCTTACCTATGTCTCACAAGTACAACGCACACTGCTATTCTACTAAAGTCTAGTGACATAACAGTAGGTGTTATAGGCTACGGTACTACATACCACTCTTCAGAGGGTGGGCCGGACTTCTTTGCAAAATAGCCTGTGGTAGCAACTTACTTTAAAAAATATGTAAGTATATCAGCTGATTGATTCACAACGGAATACCTACTTATCTCTGGGTGTTTTCTGTGATGGCGCGCTGTGTAAACTGAGAAGAATACGTACAATTAAAAGATTTAAAGAGAATCAACCAAGCATGGCACAATATTTCATATTTTAGATTGGTATAAATTTTTCTTTATGATAACTCATGTTCGCTTCTATGAAAACATTAAAAGATTGAGATCTTTGTCATGCATAGTTGCCCAAACACGTATTTATCTGATGTGTTGAAGCGAGAACGTAAATTCAGGTATCTTGTGTAATAGCAAGCTAAGAATTGGTAAACATCCTTGTGGGGGGCCTATTTCGACTAAAACGACAGCAAAGTATCTGTTGGAATATTGGTAGTTGCAAAGATCAATTAGGTACTTAACTAATATAAGACTTTAACTGACATTTTCTCACTATGAGTATGCAATATTGTGCATATACCTGAACTTGTACTTGAAATAAATTCTATTAAAACCATCCAAAATTGTGGTAATAAACAATACAGCTGATGCTACCAATTACCGTCATCTCATCACCAATGTGCACGGCTTCAAATGAGCTATGGCAGCAAAACCGGCATAAGCACGACACTGGCTAACTTCCTGCATTAATTCCTTAAGCAAGCTAGAAAATAATTAAATGCCAATTTGTTCATTCAACCGCTGCATAACGTGTGGGTCAAGTTCTTTGGAACAAAGTAATTATAACTTGAGGTAGCGGTAACGTATGCTCATCAGGCGGAACAGATACGTCAATTGAATTCATTTCAAGAATGGAACGAGCTGGAGTTCTCGCAAGTAAGTAACTGTGATTTTGTGGAGTTTGTAGTGCAGATGTAAAGTTTAAAGTGATTATGGTTGTTGAATGGAGACCAAATATAGGCAAACGCAGTGTAGGATTTCCGCCTGTCAGATAATGCGAAGAGCCGTAGTATAGGCTCAGTGCAGTTAAGCGCCTTGGCAGAGCTCTATGTCCAATACTGGACTGACACTGGCTGATGAGATGATGAAGATTCTTGTGCGTTGGTAAACGAAGAAAGACATTCTAGAGTTCTAACCTAATCTGATTGCATGTTTCTCTACCTAACCTACCCTAAATAATAGTCTCAACGGAAAACAAAACAACATACATACATAAAATCACGCCTACACATAAAACAAAACAAAACTTGTGATTTTAAACAATCCATGGATCCATTTGTATGCATACAAATACAAACGAAAACTATATAGCGTAAAATAAATATATACATACACCGTTTCAAACCCAAGTCACGCCTAACAAAATACAGTAGCATCTAGCTACATCTATTCACTGTAACCACAGAGTACGATAATCACGAATCAGTAGCTCTCTTATTAGCCAGTTAAACCACCATTTATCTTACTTCAGTTAGCCGAGATAAAAACGTTTACGTGTTGCCGTCTATGTATTTAGTGGTTAGTGAATTATCTGAGGATGTTAGATAGAGATAGAGTGACCAGCATCCTGTGTAATAATGAGGAGGAAGGAAAGAGATGTAAACATTTAAGCATAGAACATACATACCTACATAAAATGAGGCCTTTATCCCTTACGGGCTATGTAAAACGCCTTGTAAAAGGCGCTTCCGCCACGTCTGACAAATATTTAGTAACTTTTAACGTGTACTAACAAGTACATACTATTATCTGTGAAGACCTGTAATTGGATTTCTGTTTTTATTAATTTTAAGTACCATGATGTAATAGCTGTTGGTTTTCCCAAAAAATAAAAATAAAATAAATAAATAAAAGATCTGTTAACTGGCCAGGTTTTGAGACTTTTTGGCTAACGCTCTCTCTTTTCGACTCTGTTTTAGACACTTTTGGCCAAACTTGAGATAAGAACAAAGTCATCGCAAGAAAAACAAAGTTTCATACAGGAAATTGAGTTCTTTTTTATTGCAGGCAATGAGGTGAACGTGAAACTGGCTAAAAGACCCCCGTGGCCCTCTCAAATTAATGTTAACTTATTCAGTTTTAAATAAACAATGAGCCGGTATGAAACGCAATGTTTTACGAAAATGCGCATTCATTTGGAAAACTGCGCCACGTTAGGGTCGTGTCTTGCTATAAAATATCCAGTTTAAAAAGTCAGTAGTTATTAAAACTTAAGAGGTATAGTAGGCTCCGCCTAGTTTTCGATCACAGGCTGGCGGCGCCAAGCAGCTTGCTGTATTCCATTGAAATGTAGGAAGGAATACTAGTTCCCTTAAAAATTCTGAATGAACTCACTCCAGATCCATCCAGACTAGACTAAAGAACAAACCCATCACATCAAAAAGTACTTACATGCATATTAAAATATGCGTTTAGCCATTGTGACCACATAATGTTTTCTGTTTAAGTAGTCAATTAAAAAAAAACTTTATTTTGTTTTTAGAATAATAATCGTTATGTTCTGTGTGACAGCCCTAGCGCGAATCTCTACATCAATGAATTATTATTGTAGCTACGTAGCTGAATCAACTTATCTTCGCCTGTTTAATTTCCAACGTACGATGTTGCTTTTACATTAACTCAGAGCCGGGAGACGTGAAAAAGTTAAGCCATATTTCATGATTTCGCGAAAGAAACGTGTACCTAATTGAAAACTTGGAAACCATATTATGAAATACCCTTCGGTCTGAAATTTTAATTCAGACAAGATAGATGGTTTTTGCTATATTAGTTAAAAACTTACTCAGTCTGTTATTAAAAATATCAATTTGTAGACTAAAATGTCTGAGGTGCATTTTTTTATACATTTACGTATTTAATTACAGCTGTCACGGTTAAAGATTTTAACTACATTCGTTATCATTGAAATTATGAATGAGGCACTTACACATTAGTCACTGTTATTTCCTAAACCGAAAGATAACAATTTTATATTATAGGTACCTAACCTACCTGTTGCTATGATTCATAAAGACAATGAATTTCATGACTAGCTCACGACTGTTTTTACGAACATAGTGTACCTACCTAGGTGAATTTCATGACTAGCTCACGTTTTTTATGAAAATAGTAATAAGTAACTTATTTCTACAGTGAATGCTGCTTGCTGCCCTTTTCCTGTTTGTTTTTTTCATATTATACAGCGGCAACTAAAATAAGCATAGGGCCCACCTGATGGTAAGCAGTTCCGTATCATAAAACACCTACTACTGTCCCACTAGATCCTAGTGAAATAGCAAACCGTGATACCTACGATGGAATGTCTTATGTGGTGGTCCTTTTATACACTCCGGAAGAAATTATACTATAAGTACTTAGTTTGTAAGTATCTTATATGGAACCCATAGTTCATATACCTACCTATAGTAAAATATTGTGCTACCTACCTATATTTATCAATAGGTACCTAGACCTACCTACTTCTAAGTACAACGCTCTCTTTCTTAAAGCAATTATCAGAGCTTAAATTTCCAAAGACGCGGCGTAGAACGATTATAGGGCACCGTGCTAATTAAAATCTTCCCTTCTATTTATCTCCAGTAAACGATTTGGATACAAGAGCTTGTACAGACTAGATAACGAGCAAGGATTCCGATAATTTCCTAGTAAAGGTTAGACCGCACTAGAACTACACTGCAGCGGCGCGACACGGCGCGGCAACTGCATTTCATGTCAGTTCATACATTTTGACAGTTTTTGCCGCGCCGTGTCAGTGCCGCTGCAGTGCGGTAGGTACATCTCATACATTTTAATACAAAGAATATTTTGTCGCGACGTGCCGCGCCGTGCCGTTTGTCCTCCGTGGTAATCGACCCGGCAACGTTTGAATCAAGACCTCTCCCAACGCTAGACGTAGCCATTCTGAAGGTCTGTTGAAGACACATTTTAAACAAAATAATGTTAACAGATTATTAGAAAACTTATTCTACCAAGTTAATTTACTTGGAAACTTTAGATTGTAATTTCAGAGTACGACTTGAAATACCTTGTAATAAATTTTCAAAATTACCTTAGAAGGGACAGGGAAAAATGTTTATCTCAATTATATTCGAAGTAGAATCTACTAGCCATTTCACTCGAATAGTCGTATCTTATTAAATTCATCTGCTTGGATCAAATAAGTTAACGAAGATATAAAATTATTTTGATCCAGAAATTAAGAGATATATAGGTATACCTACATAACCGCGTTATAAATTATCCCCCATGTCATGAAGGAATACCATGTGATGCCAGTTTAGATAGCATCACACCATCTCTTCCCATGGGTGTCGTAAATATCGACACAGAGATAAATCCATGAACAAAGCGTTCAGTTTAAAATTATACTTCCTTTCGCCAATAAGCTATTATGGTGAGTATGGAAAATGCTCCCGAAAACGTTAGAGGTCTACCTATACACAATGTGGGGAGATTTTGAAACTTTTCTGATCTAGCAGTACCGACCTACACAGGAATGAAAAAAAAGAAAGGTTTTCTACTTATGTTTCATCATGTTTTGTTATTTACAAATATCAACACATGATGATACGTTAGTAGTAGGAAACATGATATTTCGCAAACCTCAAACATTTATACAAACAAGTTTAAACCCAGTAAATCTCATTTTCCAACAAATCTACATATTATATTTTTCATGAATTCCGTACACGTGGAGCAAGAAACGTATATGAGCGTAATGTGTACGTGTTTCAGAATGCATGTTTAATATCTCACAGTCGTGATGACACGGATAAGGAAATGTTGCTGAAAGCTGTATTGCAATTAAGAAACCCAACACCAAGACATATAATCAGTAAAATACATTTAATAAAAAGTAATCCATAGACAGTCTTATTGCTAAAGAAGCAAACTCTACGAGAAGAAAAGTAGAGTATTAGGTAAATTTTGAATCTGTGGATATAAAAAAGGGAAATATCTATCCAGGTATCTATGTCACAATTTTTTTGCATTTCCAGTCCATGTATTTTACGATCATAAGTTTCATAGTTTCAAAAAGTCTTCCCTTATGAATGCCTTTGTATTACATTTAAATTACCTAGGTTTTAAACTTACAAATATTGCAAGCGACGTCTTAACCACATTCAAGATGTATATGCCACATTCGCACCATCTCCACCGCTACCCGCCACGTAGGTAACTCGGTTCAAACACGTCTTGGCATTTCGCAGGTGATTTCGTCTGGCACCTGCATGAATATTACTGTGGATATAAAATCTTGTGCATTTCACCCATTTCAGCGTACTCTACGGACTTTCAGATTTTTAGAATGGAATCTGGACAGCCATTAGAGGCTTTGAATAGAAGTATTCGGAGTGCACTTTGCATTTGAAGCATTTTCCTGATAGGTCTTGAAAGTACGTACTGTTATTTGGGTTATGACTGTAACATTCAGTTTGCTCTTGTAAAAAGATTCACAAGTACATCTGAACTTTGTAAATAAATGAACTAATGATGTAACTCGATAGTTTCGCCGTTTACGACAAGTTTAGTTGGTTAAGGCGTTGGGACGGTATTTCAAAGAGGCAGGTTGAAATCCTGTCTATGGTTGTAATTTTGGACTTGTTGTTTTTGAGTTAAATTAGTACGCATAGGTAGTAAAAATGTGCCTTACTCCCTTCATAATTAAGCTTGGTAGAGCATGAGTAACCTCCCGGGTGTTTTATTGCAAGTGTTCATGGATGGCGATGATCGCTTACCATCAATGGCGGTGATCCCTCTGGTCGAACTTCTTCAAGACGGTCATTGATCGTCTAGTATCAATAACGTAAATCTTCTAAAAGCTACGACTCCATCATTTGGTCAGTCTATATGTACAAAGGATTATGCTTAGTGTATCGTGGACAATTAAACAGTCTGGCAAATAAAAGGTGAATGGAGGAGGGTGACAGACAATAGGATGGGAGACAATATTAGAACGATGAATTGCAAGCAATTTGAACGGATAATGATCGCGACATTAGAAATTCAGGAAGGGTTAGAAATGCAAAAAGCCAAGTTGTAAATATGTTGGTTTGGCTGATG
>JARACY010004823.1:0-24837 GCA_029255725.1 Scrobipalpa atriplicella | reverse complement strand
GATAGTAGGTAAAGCTTTATAATAATTCGTCTCTAGCACATTCATTGCTCTCCCTAGGTACTAGTTTAGTTAGGTATACTATACATCTAGCTAGACAAAGTAGCGGGTCTTCTTGCTAAAACCATAGGTTTTGGGGGTTTGACCTCCTTGCCACGGTCAATCCACGCTCCACGTAACGACGTGGGGGGGTTCTGGGGTCGGAGATGATGTCCCCTTCGTCACATCCTGGTCGGTCTGCACCGCTCGCGTGATCAAGCCCTCCAGAAACCAGAGAAAGATCAGTCAGCAGAACAGCGTCGAGAAGTCGTGTCCGATGGGCGTAGCAAAATAAAACAAAACACAAGTAACAATAAGTACCTAGCTTTACTTAGGAAAATATTTTTCTAGGAAGTACAGAGATTAAAAATGTACCTACTAATGTTTTTGTTTGTTTAATGATTACGGTCAGGAAGTAAGCAACCTTCCAGGAAGCTTTTTTGAGAATGTTTCAGTTCTATGTTTAATGTTAATTATTTATAATGTTGAGATATCTGATCTGACATAAAGTAAAACTGATTTATTATGTACAACTGCTTAAATATTCAATGGTTCGAGAAAATTTCATCAAAAATCCTTTCTCTCAAGAATTTTCAGTATAGTAGGTATAGTAAATATAGTAAGTATACTTAGTATACTTAATAAGTATATAGTAAGTTGTATACTTAATTAAATTAGTGTATAGTTTTCTACAGTAGGTATATTTTATTGGTCTCTAAAAAGAACAGTTCGAAAGGGCGATGCACCTCTGTATTCATGAAGCTATGGCATGGACTCAGTTAAATATATATACCTAAACAAATTCAAGCCTTTTTTAGCGTTTCAAAATTGTAAACTTTATTTTAGTGACGCTTTGTACCTTTAACCAGTACATCGAGTTATTCTTGTACTAGAGACTGAAGGCGTGTTAGTGCCGGTTCACTGGTGCAGTGGTCGGCGCATGAAGGTCGACCAGCTTCTCATGGACAAGTAATCAAGTGGAAACCCGCACTGGAATGTCACTCTACTGAAATACTGATGGCTTTTCAGAGATTTTCTATTACACACAAAGATTTTCTATTACAAACGAAACTGTTATCTTTATAAAATTATGCAGAAATAGAATACTTATTGGCAGACACAATTTGGGTTGTGTACACGAAAACGCATATTGAATGCGACAAAAAATCGTTAACGACACGTCTCCTATGTATAATATCTCTCCGGAGTTGTTCAGATAATGCCGCCATTTTATCATGGCGACGCGTAACGGTTTAAATTAGGTTCTTTTTATATGACCTATAAACGTTAATGTGGGCCACAAAATATATTCGTGGTTTGTAGGGAGTTAGCCGTCGCTGGAGCACATCAATCTCGCGGGATTTGCGCCAGAAGCACCAGTTCAGGCCAGATAGCAGTATGCATGGTTAATAAATAAGCGACGGAAATTTAAAATTAAAAAAAAAATAACAAAAAATACTTAGCAAAAAAAATTATAAAACATTCTCCCGTAATTCTTTATTCTTGTCGCTTACGATCTCTTCACAACAGGCTCATATTATGCAAAACATGTGCGCTTAAAATGTATGTCTTTATTGGATCTCATTTATCATATAACTTTTTCATGTTTAAACTAAACAGAAGTTATTTATTTTACAATGATTGGTTATTTCTGTGTAAGTTCATACAAAAAGCGTTTACAAAAACATATTACATATCTTTTACTTGCACTTGTCAGTAATTGCTAGTCATACATTAGCATCTTGATATTGTAGGGTCAAAAATCGAAATATCAAGGCCGTTTTCAGTAATTAAAAAAAAAATCTACTGTTCCTTTCTTCTACTGTGTTTCAGTCAGGTTGTTATACCTACTTTATTTTGTATTACATTTTAGTTGATTTCCATTTATATGGGTACTTTTTCACGTATTAACCTATTTTTATCGAGCAAATTATGACTATGTCGATCAACACGCTCTTTTCAAGGAAAAAGGTATTAAAATAACTCAAAGTCAAAGTATAAGCTTTTGATTTTTTAAGCATAAAACACGTAGTCAGTTAGTTGTACATACGCTTCGTAGGCATATTCACAATTTCACACATCGTAGCTCGTAGCGTTCGGTCGTAGTTCGTAGCGTATCTAATTGCGACGCGCTACGCCATACCGTGAATTGATTATTTGCTAACGAGTGAAAGGACTGCTTGTAATCCAATTGGATTTTATTGATTTAGGAAGAGAAAACAATCATTTGGAATCAATTTTTCTATTTAAAATACTATTTAGGTGTATGGGCAGCATTAAGCAGGTAATACGCAAGCATTAACTTGTATGAGAAGTAGTTACTCAACATTGAACACATTGATACGTTATTATTATTACCTATTTAACGTGGCAGGTGTCCAAAGGGTAGAGTTTCGGGAAGGACGGCCATGGGCGATGGCGTGTGAGTAATAATTTGCTGAGTCATGCAATTGCTGTTGTGCCATGTCGTCAATATACCTGGTCTTACAAAATTAAAACTGGCTCAAGTTGTAACGTAAAAACAATCAGGGTGTTAGGGTGAACGCTGTGTCCTTATAGAAGGTAACTCAGTGTCGTATATTTAAAACTTCCACTGTAAGACCCATGCTAAAATAAAAAATAAATATATATTGGACTTTCCATACAAAATCTAGTCAAAAGATGTTTGATTTTATATTTTTGGTTTCAGCTTGGGTCCCATTCCCATCGGGAAAGTTGTTGTTGAAGAAACACAGTGTTGTTATATCACCTTGGCATACTTGGATAATTTGGTAAGTTTGTCCTCAAAATTAAAAACCATCTTAAGCTCGTGCTATTATCCTGACTAAATCATAGCTAAAAGGAGTTAATACTCTATAAGTTAGGCTCAACCAAAGGCGAGGTATGTAACTAGCAGACTCCTTTAATTAACCTGACACTAGCGTGCACACTGCACATGCACACTGCACCGAACTATTAAAGTGTTGCATAGTTAGTGCACGCGGATTTATACAGGGTGTTTCAAGTTGTACTATAATGAAACTTGCTCATCGAACACACACATAACATAACCCATATTGTAGAAGGAGAAGAAATTTATAATTCTTGTTCTTCTTTTCTAATATCTTCTTGTAACCTTTTTTTTTACCTACAAATTATTTTTTAATTATATTTACATTGTGTTTGTAGTACCTATAATTTTTATCTATATATCAGTAATAAAAAATCGGTATTCAATTATCTTTCGCGTTGGTATTAAGATAGGTAGGTACGACATCTTGCGTAAAACAATTTTGTAACTAATGCAATTTTAATTTATTAATCGCTTTCATATAAACATCATAAATATCATATGCAGCAGGTTTGATTTAATTTCCACGACCGAAATTATAAATTCTTATTTGCAGACGTTGATTGATTAAACTCTGATTCAATTAAAATGCTTACTTGCGGCGGTTTGGCTTAAAATTTTAGTAAACTTTAAGCCTTATAGTTACAAATATTTATAAACATCACAGTATATGAAATTTCTACACCTAAGATTACACATTTGCTTGTCCTTTTCGACGTAGTAGTACTTGTGCCATAATTACACGTAAACACAAATAAAAATAATTTAAATTTATCGTAAAGCATTCTTAAATAAGGTTCGTTGTTAAGACAAAATTGATGCCCCCTGCCGCCGTATATACTTAGGTTATCATTTGTGCTGATGGCGGTTCCCCGAACACCTGCCATTTATGTTATGTGAGAATGAGAACTATGTGAGAACAGAAAAGGACGGCAACGTGGACGGAGTTATAAAAGTTGAGTTTAAGTTAAGTCGTGTGCTAACCAATTGACACCACTGTAGCAAAAAAGCGAATAGAACCGCTTGTATTGCGGCGCGCCACAGATGAATTGAACACATTGCAAACTATAGAACCAGAAGCGGTAGAAACAGGAGTCACGTTTCACTTCGCACAGCAACATCTGTGCCAAAGCGTTTATTTGCTCAGCTTTGAAAGGAGTTGCTAGAAGGATTAATTTGTGTATCGTAGTTGTAGACGAATGAGACGTTGAATTTGCTACGTCGTAGCAGTAGTCGTAGCTAGTTCGTAGAGCACTTCTGCCTAGGGATTTAGAATTTAGAACGAATTGACTGCTTTTATTGTTAATATTTTGAAATGCCATCAAAATTAATGAATTGTGACTAAAGTTTGAACTTTTAATTATATGTCCTGAAAGCTTTTAAATGGTTCGCACTTTTGCTGCTAACTATATTCTCTATTTCTATTAAAACTTCCAATGTCTCATCAACGCTCGGCCTAGCTGTAATATTCTACTCTCCTTATCCCGTATGCATAATGGAATAATAGCCGCCGGTCGGTAATTTATACTGTTTGCTGCTTGCTCCTAGCTACGCTACGTGCGTCATTGCCAAATCACCCGGCCTTCAAAAACAGCGTGAAAAGCACAATCATTCTACGAGTAGTTAGATATCCTCCCTGGTGCGCGTTCGATACTGCTCACAATCCAAACCTGTGAAAAACACGACGAACAAAAGTAGCAAAGGATGTTGAACTATGCTGAGTGCTCAGGTGAGGATGGTTCGCTTTGCTCCTACCCTCATTCACGCCTCTTGTACTTTCCGAGTCTCTCCATCACCTGCCTAATGGAAGCTAAAGAGACTTATAATTTATTCAACTAGTTGCTTCAGTAAGGCTCGCCTGTACTCGGACCTACTTTTCCTGTTGTGCCGGTAGGAGCGGATGTAACCGATTGCACGAAACACGCGTAGAAAGAGGGGGTTATGTTAATTTGTAGAGCTCGCTTGTAATGCAGGTAACGTAAGCGGACGGATTACGAATTTGAAAAACAGCGCCTTTGTTTATGTTGTTTTTGTATTTTTGTTAAAAAGCCGCACGTAGCGACCCATTTTTTTTGGTTCTCCCACACCGATGTTTGCGAACATTATTAATTTGTCCAACCTTATAGACGTAGTTTTGCTTGTTTTAATTAATTAATAATTATTCATGTAATTAATTTCTAGTATACATAATCTATGTAAATACGGCTGGAAAATCATGTAGGGCGCTACCTACATCATCTATGCTCAGGGCCGGTTTTTTAGGTGTGGAGATCCAAAGGTAACAAGGGTGTGGGGACCCCACAAATTAATTTTCAAATAGTTTTCAAGTGTTCCAGAAGCAAGCACGAGATATCACGTTTCCTATAGAGCTGATTTTTTATACTCGTAGCTGATAGGTAAGTACTCTTTCTTTTCGGGAGTTTTCTTGGTTGCCCTCTCTTAAATCCGGCCCTGTTCAATGGACAGTGTCCATGCTGACTTCAATCAGCACTGCACTGTATGGCGCTCGTAATCTAATTGCAAGTATCGTGATCCCCCCCGGCGGTGCGTGGAGAGAATCCTGAATCGGCGCCCTTATGCCGGGTTTAAGGAAAGCAGCAAACTGATAGGGGTTGCTCAGTCAACGAAAATGAACTATCAGCAGGAAATAAAGAAAAAAAAATACTTCCCCATAAAAATACAAAATGACCACCTCGGTCAGACAATTTATTCGGGTTCCTAATAATGATGAGTTTATTTCAAAGCCCTACATGTCCAGTGCCATCCCACATGTCTTGATTTGAATCAGCTTTGTACAGTACGGGTGACTGTAATCTAATTGTAAATACTCGTCGCCTCTTCGCGTCGCCCGCCAGTTTCAAAACGGTTCGGGCGACGCAAATCCTGAATGAACGTCTGTTTATATTTTATGAGGCCATGTAATAAAAGTATACCGGATGTGTACCCACTTTATAATTATACCTATGCAAGAAAACATATTTAAATAGTAAAGTAGTCACTCAAGTGCTTACGTATGAGACTTTTAAGAGTGCTTACGTATAAGCGAGTTGGATACTTTGCTTACGTGTTTTATCTTTATCATATCAGTTGAGAACATAGTCTCTAGAGCCTCGAAAGCTCTGGGGTTTGTGATGCGTAGTTCCAGGGATTTCAAAAATGTCAAAACCCTTAAAGTACTCTATTGCTCTTACGTACGAAGTACTCTGGAGTACGCGTCTCAAATCTGGAGTCCGCAATATGATATTTATAAAATGAGAATTGAACGCATCCAGAAAAAGTTTATTAAATTCATCTCATTCCGCCTTAAACTGCCCTACAACTCTGATCTGTATCTCGAGCGTTGCAAAAGTATGCATATTCTTCCTTTGGAGAGACGTCGGGACATTGCCGACATTATTTATCTTTTAAAAGTTGCTACTAGTAGTGTGGATAATGGACTGGTAGTGTTACAAGGAGAAGAAAACGCTATCCAATTTAAAAAAATATTAAAGGAATACCTTATAGACAACAGTTTTTACACATTACAAGAGTTTTTTGATAAAAAGTGAATAAAAAAAAGGCATGATAATTATTATTTTGATTTGGCTGATTTGTAATTTAATTTAAATGCACTTATTGTCTTGACTTATTTAAATTTTAATGTATTTTACAGGTTTTAATTGTCGTATTGTGTTGTTATTTTATCTTTTAAATGAAATTAATGTACTTACTATGATAGTTTATATTTTGAATGCTTTTAAAATTTATTGTAAGATTGTTGCTGTGCCCTGCCGGGTCCATATGTGAATCTCATTTTATTTGTTACCATCTTTACATGTACCATATGGTTTGCAATAAACAATTTGACTTTGACTTTTGGATTGTCCCGAACTTCTTTCCATGATCAACTTTAATACACCTCGTAGATATAGACGTAAAGTTCCACTTATTGTACCTTCGGCAGGTACGAATTATAGGCAAAATATTTTCTTGTTGAGAGCCAGCAAGCAATTTAATACGTTATCGCTAAAATTTGATCTTGATATATTTAACACTAGCGTTAGCACTGCGAGAAAGCTTCTGAGCGAGAGGTTTTTCAATGAATAGCTTTATTTATTTATTTTTGTTTCTATATTTATATTTCATTATTAATTTTATATAACAGTTATCGTTTTTAAAAAATATTACGGCACATTCAGTGATCCTTGTCTCACTTTCATAAGTAGGATAAATAATATGTTAATTAATGTTGGTATTTATGGTTTTGCTCGTTTTAACTAACTCGTTTTGTATATGTGCAAATCTGTAAATAGCTCTCAGTTTTGTATATTTCTTATTTACTGTTTTATTGTCGCTGATGATTTGCCGAACAAATAAAAATAAAAAAAAATAAAATAAAATAGTCGAATTCTATGTTTGATTTTATTTCGAAGTATTTGTAATCATAAGACGACGTACGTCAGATATGTACGAATGTTACAGAACTTGTTTGTTATCTATACCAGAAAATTGCCTACCTACTCGTTTATTAACAGCAGCAAGTAAGTAATATCAAAGCAATGTTCATTGAGCCACCGTTTATTTTATTCGTTTAGTTTTAGGACACTGAACTCGAATTATTCTGTTTCGATAGCAATTTCAAAAACTGTAGATTTAGTTCGGAAAATTTAATTCAGTTTGCGTGATGAAATAAAGTGCAGCTTTTGCTGGGGAAAACGTCAGACGAAAAACTGGGTGAAATTTCATCGCGCAGCGGACAAAGGGGTCTGGTGTCCTGCTCGCCGCCCGCACGACACCCGCCCGACAACCGCCCGACACCCGCGTGCGGCCCGCTCTCGGCCACACGTCGCCGCAAATTCGGTTATGATAATCCCGACGTGAGCTAGCTCAGCGCGCGCCCGCACCTCTCTACACGCGCCTGCCTCGTACAGATCACACAGACTTTTTAAGTAACTAGACATAGACATGCGGCGCACGTGTTGTACAGAGAATAAAATATCACTCAAAGTCACTTAAAAGTAGCACTCTTTAAGCACAGCAAATCAGAAAAAAAAACAGAAACTCTATATCTCAAAATGTTTCGTTCCCAATCTTCAATCATTCGATTAGGAAGGAACCGTAGGACGGAAATTGAAAGAAAACAGCCGGCAGGATATTTGCTACTTGGTCGTGTAATGAACGGGATTCAATTAGTCGTATTTGTCGAAGCACTAACGAGCTCAGAGACGGCAGCCGGAGACAATTTACCGCGTCCAAGTTCGTCGGCGATCGGCCGCCACCACGTGACGACAACTTTCCCTTCAAATTAATCAATTTAGGGAAAACTTGTCCGACAGTTCACCTCTACCGCACTCCTAACTAGGAGACAGTTGCTAGTAGATTGATCTGCATAAATAATTGAGGCCCGTATTTATAATCAGCTCTCAAGAGTGACAGCGAGTTTGAGTTCGTATCAGAAATGTCATTTCAGTACAAAACGACCTGTCAAATCCATACTTAATATTGCTCTCAATCTTGATATCGCTTTATAAATACGAGCCTGAGAGACATAATGACCTGCTCAGCCTGAAAGGTAAAGTTCGAATAGAACCAAAGTGAAATGTTTGGATAGAGCAGAGTAGAGCTGCCAGTATTCTGGGTTCGTTCAGTGTATTGAATGAGATTTGAATATACCTACCTACATACAATATTCGACATTGGATGTGACGTGTGTGTTTGCTCATTTGTATCCGCTCATCAGAGAAAACGATTGAACTCCGGATGTGAAACTGCAGCTGAAAATTAGTGAGTGGTTCATTTGTGTGAAAATTCAACTTTTTAGCCTAAAATTTAGGTACTCCTTGTTGAAAAGAAAAGGCATGGACTTCATTTGCCTTTTGTTATTCTAATTACATGCATAATGCTGTCCTGTACATTTATTACGGTTCAGTTGCAAAATAACACTTATACCTAACAACAGTCTCTCGTTTCTTTTACTTTTACGTTATGAATTCAAATCTTGTATTAATATTAGGACACCTAATATTATTTTAAATTTTCTGTCTCCAACAATAATCCAATAAGCCACGACGAAGCGCAAGTTGGGTGGAACGATTCGGCAAAAAGTTTAATTGCATGAACTGTGCACGGACAGGGCTGCCTTGTTTGGCCGAAGGAGCGAAAACTCCCTGACGCGAGAATTTTCACCCCACCGGCTTTTTAACCTTGTTGCCTTAAGAGAATTACAATAATGGTTCGGGAGTTTTGTTTCAAAACAGCCGATATTCTCTTACTTAGCAACTCAGCTTTAAAACAGGTAGGTGGAGGAATTTTGGTAAGAAAGAAGCATTTTTTATTTTATAATTTACATGAGTTACGAGTTTTCCCGAGGTAATAAAATATTTACCTATCCGGAGTGAAGACTAGCCTATGTTACTTCTGGTAAATGAGAATTTCTAGTGGTAAAAGAGCTTCTAATAATTAGAATATTATAAAAGTATAGAATTATCTACCAACACAGCTCAGATAATGGCCCTGATTCGGCGGAAACATGGTCTAACTAAAATAAGACCATATCTGTCATTTTCTGTCATAAGAAAACGGAAAGGCACTTTTTTAATACTTGGTTCAGAAATTTCAAAGGGTTTTGTTTTGTCGATACCCTCCCACACCACGACTTAACTATTATCCCTAAAATCTATAAATATCTTTACTCTGAATATTATCCATCCGTTTTTACACCATTTCCTTTAAACAACTAAACTACAAATATACTTTGCTAGCCAACTTTGACAAAGTTTAATCCCATAGATTGAGGTCGACATCACCTGGATAGCAGCTCTGCGGATTCCCTTCTAAAGTGTATCGTCATGCCTTATATAAGTACTCTTGCTTTAGTGGAAACTAGTAGCGTCTATCAAACTAAGTTAAGGTTCTAAAGTTAGGGTTCTATCACAATGTCTAAACTTAGCCGGGACTTGTATTGACTGCGAGCAGAACTTGAGCGAGCTTATTTACTTTTACATGCATATCGGAATTGGTTTTCGTTGTCCTGTTTGTTGTGTTTTCAGTTCTCGAGGACGGCTTTTAATACTGTTTCAAGGCACATCTGTCTAACAATAACTTTTATTTTTGCGTTATTGTTTATACGCAGAAAAATAAGTCGGTTTTGGAATTACCAATAGTATACGTATTTTTTATCTCGTGTCATTTGTAGTCTGATATCGACATTTTAAATGACGATTGCATTAAAAATAGTTTGAAATACATATTTTATACTATATTTTTAAATGACACGAACTTTATCCTTTATACTTATATGTCACCGTAACATTGCATAAACCGTTAGATTATAAGCTATATTAGGAAATTTATAATCTAACCTAACCTAACCTACCGAAAGTTTATAAACTGACGAGTAAGTTTGTAAACTAACAGTTGTTACAATTTTACGCTGACATATAGATTTATAGGACGTTATTATAATTACGTGTAAAAATATGATCCAATATCTGGGATGTGTTGTGGAGAAATCATTAGAATGAAGTTAGTTTGTACAAGATTATAATTAGTACCACTTGTATTATTCAGGCTTGAAACAAGAAATACGTGTGCCTACGTGCCTACATAACTATACTTTCATGTTCGTTTTTCTTTGGGCATTCGTATTTCTTGTTCCAAACGACGTATTTTATCTAGGACGTGCGGTGCAGTGCTCTGTGCACGTATTTTAAAATGTGTCGATACAAAGCTTGCTCTGCGCGAGTTTTCACATCGGATCACAACAAAAGAAAAACGTACGAGCGCACCGCAGCTGTCAATTCTGCCGGCGCAGCGCGATGCAGCCTTTAACATTTAAAACCAGGTTGCTGCGACATGTTCATTCAGTATTAAAGCTGTTTAAATTGAATTTTTTATCCAGGTTTTATGGTTTAAAAGTTATGTTACAGTTTTTATTCTCAAATTTGATCTGGATTCAAGTTTAGGTCAAACAGATATGACCAAGATATAAAATATTAATGTCGCTTGTTTGTCTGGAAATTATAAGTAGATACTGCTCTGCAGCTTGGACAAGGCATCCTACGATCCTGAAAAATAAATAATTAAAACAATTGTATATTTTTGAAATTTGGGTCGCTGGGCCAGCGTAGTTAGTAAGTAATAGTTGAAATTTCGTCAGCATATAAACCACTAAGTACTTCGTTTTATTACACTGACCATTAATAAGCATCAGTTTCCCATTTCAGATACCGATACAACCCTGCAGTAAGATCAATTTATACGTAGAATGCAGCAGACACATACCAGTAATTCACTTCCATTATCGTTTGCTTCAATCCTCTGCCTGCATGCAATGCCAAAATCAATTTTCCTGCCAGTAACAAGTGGCTATTGTATTGTGCATAGTGCGAATGCAACTGTATTGTACGTATAATGAACCAAAACGGATACAGTTGCTTTAGGAAATAAGGATACAAGTTTTTTTTATTTTACTATAGAGCTTTATTCATGCAACGCACCGCAAGAATTGAGAGAACAGACAACTTTTTTGTTGCTTTATTTCTGAATCGTCAGGGTTCTTGTGCTGGGCCTGGTGGAATATAGATTGCGATTTCGTGTTCCTGAGTGATGTGCACTGCACATAATGCAGTGCCAGAGCGCGCAGCTTAACTTCTGTACTTTCTGTGTTTTGTGGCAGTACTATGAAGCTTTATCTCTGTACTCCTGAGTAGGTCCCTCTCCCCACTCCCCTCGCCATAAGCCCGGCGGCGAACAGTATCTTCGTTTTATTTCAGTGCTCGATCGTGATTGGTGGACATTGAATTCTTATTGTTATGGGTGCCTTGACTCAAAATCTTGTCTGGCTTGAAACAGTTCACCCGATAGTATTGAATTGCAGCTGTACACGATATAAAGGAATGGGTTTCTCTTTATGTCCTGTTTTATTTTTAGTGCATTTGCTCTTGCACCAGTGATAAACACTTTTTATTTTTAGTGCAGTGTGCGACCAATAAAATGTGTTACACGCGATAAACTGTCTGACTGAAATACAGGTACCTAAATAATTAACCCACGTAGGTTTAGTAGACAGGGAAGGAAAGCGTAATGTAACGAAATGCAATATACCTAATCTTCAATCTCCAAAAAACGCTTTTTTCGGAAACCTGAAAGTCTAAACCGGAAATTGTGCCGTAAAACACGGAATATCCGTTTCAGTTGTTTGCAGCTTCATAAAATAGGAAATTTAATGGCCATATCGGTGTTCTATTTTATTCAGCTAAGTTTTAAACTTGAACAAAACATGTTCGAGGCAGAGCTATTTACCGCTAAGCGAAATTGGATGGGACGCTGTAGGTAACTACTTAGGCGAAACAATTTCTCGTAACTACGGCTTCGTGGTCTGCTTATTATGATACGTAATTTGTTTCTGATAGCTTTTATAAAGTACTTGTTATAAAGACCGAGCAAATTTCCTTTTGGTGTATTTTATTGCAGTTGTAGCATCATATCAGGTGTCCCGAAAACTGAAAGGGGTTGTACTAATCAATCATCAAACTGTTTACTAAAAAATTCTTTAAGGAAATGATAAAAAAAAACTGGTCGAAATGGTCATTTAGTATAAACAAAAAATACTCTACTGGTTAACTCTCTACGAACTGTAGAGAATACGGGCCTCTATCAGCTGAACTGTACATTCAAGTTTATCCATTTACTTACCACAAATAATCCTGTAAAATTTAATTGCTATCAAGAAGAACAAACAGACAGTGCATTCAAACTCTGTTATAGAACTTAGGAGCTCAACGAAGCACGTCATCCTTTGACTATCTTCCCGACTTCACCTGTGAAAGGCTCCTCTCGGCTCCGAGGAGTTCTCGAGTGTTTTTGTGATCTGTACTTTTTACACTAGTTACGTTGAGAAAGTCGGACGGAACTATCTGAAGTGTTTCCTTAAAGAAATTGTAACTCTTCATTGTATTATTGGATTAACAAATGACTGAAATATTAAAGATACCTATCTAATGAAATTAATTTCTAATGTCATACTACCACGGCATATTACTTTGTATTTAAACATATTGTTTCGGTTGGTGGTTCGGGTAACAGATAGATACTTAAATATAATTTTACTTCTGCATAAATCAACAACAATAGCAAAATAGTTTTATTCTGAAATTCCAAGCCAGGAAAAAGCATCTATACCACGTCTTACATAACACTGCACGTTGTCCTTTTAATGCCTTCCTTACACTCTACAACTCTGCAGCGGTAAAAGGCTCTCCGAGCTTGAACAAACAGCAGTTATCTCGTAAAGGTTTTTATTCTGGAACAAGGAACTCACATGCCGGAGCAGCTGCATTCTTCAGCGAGCGAGGTTATCAATTACTTGCACACGTTGGCAGCTGCACTGCACGCCCCACGTCCCGCTGCTGTGATAGATCGCCTCTCTACCTGTCTGTACTCCTCCCGCCACTAATCACGCCATTTGTTCAAGCCAGACAACCGGAAAATACGATAACGTATTGGATTTAGCTATTATTTGAATGATGTTGAAAGAAAAGCTGCAGAATATTTTCTTGACACATCTGCAAAATGTGAAAAAAGAAAAGGAAAAGGCCCCCGGAGGAAAAGCGAGGGGGCGGCGCGGGGGACGGCGGGGTCGGGATACACACTGGAATACCAGAGATCTTGTTTCGTCACTCCATGCGTACGAGAGACACGTGTAAAGTGCTACTACTTTGACTAGTAAATTTTACTTCTCTATCTATAATGTTGAAAATCTACAAATGGGCAGGTCGTACAATATTATTTACAAAGTTATATTTTGTAAAGATTTAGGCCCGTATTTATAATCATCTCTCAAGAGTGACAGCTAGATTGAATTCGTATCAGAAATGTCATTTCAGTACAAAACGGGCTGTCAAATCCATACTTAATATTGCTCTCAATCTTGAGATCGCTTTATTGATATTGACGAGCCTTACTGATAGTTTAATTCCATCATTATCTATAGGTACGCCTACATGTTAATATCACTTTTAAATAAAGAAAACAAAAAAACCTGCATGACTTATTAATATGGCTCTTATTTCGAATTTGTTGAAAATTTTTAAGCACTTGTTTTCAAATTTCTGTTTTGGGCAGCACCATAACAAGGCAGCACGCGTTCATGCAAATTAAATTTAATGAAAGGTTGTTTTTGGAACCCACGCCGGACTCGAGTGCGAATGGTGTGTAGTATAATTTTAACTTTTTAATTAATATGGTCTGCTCTTTCTGCTATTAATTTTATGTAAATGGTCTGTAGTAAATTTAGTTATCTCTGCATTTCAAATCTTCACTACTTCGAAAGTAATACATTTCTTATCACCTTAAGACGTTTAGTCGCATGCATCGCGTGAAAATTTACCAGTACGAATTTTCCCGTGGCCAGGCCGTGACAGTGTTTTGTTTCTAAGCAGACAAACCTAATTAAATCAGCTTGATATTGGGTAAACTTTTTCGATGAGAAGGTAAATGTTATTGTTTAGATTCGTTAACTCAGATATTTTTAAAATACTTTGGTAAAGAGAAGTCTGATAACTTTTAATATTTATTTTTTTATTTTATACCTACGAGTTTGCACATCGGATAACAATAACAAAACCATAGTAGATCATCGCAGCTTTTAGTATTGCTGGCGCAGCGCGATGCAGACTTCAACATTTAAGAGCGTGTTACGAGTACCAGTGACACGTCTACCGGGTGTAAGGGACAGCGTACCAGAATGGGATAGGGGTTGCTCAGTCAACGAAACTGAACAACTTTCACCAGGCAATTCTTTCAGGAAAAAAAATGGCTTTTCTATACAAATTGTCTGCTCGAGGTGGTCACTTTGAATTTGAACCTATGGGAAAATTAATTATTATTTTTTCATTTCCAGAAAGAATTTCCTGGTAAAAGTTGTTCAGTTTCGTTAACTAAGCAACACCTATCAGTTTCTGATACGCTGTCCCTTACACCCCGTATAGCACGACACATGCAGAATTTTAAAACCACTTCTGCATTTCAATTCAACACATGTGTCGAGTAAGATATCGCTTGGAAACTTCTTCACGCTGCGACCTTATTTTGTAAACTCATGCCACTGGCACGACATACCAAGAAGGTTCGGATGTAGGTTAAACTATCTTTTGGAATATTCCTTACATGTTATACCGAGTGTAAAGGACAGCGTACCGAAAACTGATAGGGGTTGCTCAGTCCACGAAACTGAACAACTTTCAACAGTAAAGTCATTCAGGAGATAAAATAAAACTTGGGTTTTATTGTGTGTTTAAGATAGATCTGTTTATATGGGCCGCAAAACAAGTTGGTATCGATAACGCAACGTTAAAAAAACGTAGTATATCTCTATATAGATATCAATCATTGTGAGAGATAAAAGTGATCTAGGTGCGTATTTAAGAAAGGTTGTGGCATCGTTTTTGGTAAAAATAGGTAGGTAGATAAATAAACTCATTATTGCGCATAAAAAAAAGTAGGTACGTTGATAAGTGATAAATAAAATAAAAAATGGATCAGCAATCAAGTCTTTATCGCCATAATTAAAAAACGTTACATTCAATAATATCGCCATTAACCTACTCAGTTTAATGTATCATTAAAACCTCTGAGCGTCGTTATGAAGCTCCCAGTTTGATTAATCACATTATCTGTGGCACGTGTTTCAATTTCGGTTCTAAACAAGACACTTACGTTACTATGATACCGCCTTCACGATAATATTGTAATTATGGTAATATTAGGTCATTAGGTACATATGAAATTGCCGATACTCAATACTGGCAACTGTGAAAGAACAAAGCCAATTTCATATGTACCTAAGGACCCCATAGAATTAATGTTAGGTACCTACGATTTGTTAACTAAAGATTAGATAAGGTTACCGTGTAAGTGACAGCTTTCCGCAAACTGACAGTCTGCTCATACAACGAAAAGGAAAAAAAAAATTTGACTTCCCCATACAACATGACCACTCCGCGATGAGATAATTTGTGTGGGCAAGTTAATTTTTTTTTATTTCTTGAAAGAATTTCTTTGTAAAAGTTTTGTAGTTTTGAATCAGTTTGAGGGAAGCTGTCCGCACCCCGTATATTTGCGGGGTCTAGTATAGTACCTATTCAAAGCAGATTACGGTTTTTATGGAGTTCTACCTTGAGCCTAGGTACATTCGTTTCAATTTTCGTGAAGCTACGTTTCTTGCGCTTTGGGAATTTTATCTTGATATCTAATTTTCTAATCTTATTACAAAAAGAACATTAAGGTAAACGCACATACTTGCAATCTTTTTAAAAACTTCCTATTCATTTGGAATCTGCTTCCTATATCGTATGGGTTTCCGAGTTGTATAATATTTAAGTAAGGTAATTTATATAGGTATTTCTCAAAATAATATTACCTAAAGCGGCCTATCATTCGATTTTCAGTTTATTACGTCTTAGCCAAAAAAATAACGGAAAAGTTACAAATTAAATAGGAATAATAATCAACACTGGCTGTAAATAATTTTTAGTGAAATTTCCGTGAGCCGCCGCCGCCGCGAGTCGCCGAGCAACCGTGTCGAGTGTTGAGTATTGAAGTATACCTACCGACGATCTGCAAGGGCTCTTCTCGATATTATAAAACGGCGGCCATGTTGCGTACTTGCTTTTAATTTGCTAACTTTTAAGGAAAAGAAATCTATCTAACTTAAATCCCTAGTTGTCTAACTAATAATAATTTGGCTAAATTAAAATAGCTGCATCTGCTTATATTTAAGGCTCTTACTACTCTTACTTCTCTCAGATAGGTACTATGTTTTGTTTCTACTTGCGATCTTGCCAAGTAAAGCCGCTATTTCTGCAATTTTGATATTTTAATTATGGGAATACCAAAGTTTCGGTGTATACATCTGATATTAAGTAGATTAATACAAGTAAACCTACCACATACTTGCTCTACGTCAAATTATCGTCAATATAATATTGGGAATTAGGAATTAATTACGTAACGAGCCTAGCCGATGGCGATTTCCTTAATTGCATACAATTTACAAGGCTATAGTTTATGTTTGATTTACCTACATTATAAACAGCATGTATGTATAAACAATCTTAGATCATAGTCTACTCATTAAACAAATTTTTAAGTCAGTCTTAAGGAAGCGTGAGAAATAAAGAACGAACGACAAAAAAAATACAACGAGAATTCAGTTTTTTTTTTTTCACCCCACAAAAAAGTTTTCCACTAAGCCGGTTCAATGATGAATCGTGTTGTAAAGTAAACCGATTTGAGAACTCCCAGGCCAATACAAGTTTTAGCTTTAGTAGATCTCCAAGGCTTTGACTGTCACAGCGAAGACGAGGGATTGCGGAAGAGGCGTCTCCCAAATTCCGCTTTTCACGACGGTTCATTGACAATCAGGGAAGATTTCCAAATTATATTCCAAGTGGCGAAGGACTGTTAAATCTCATTTTGACCTTGTTCAAAAGGTACACTTGTGGGTAAAGTGAACGTTAAGAATAAGATGCAAAATTTTGTGTAATAGCTTTTATTAATTTAGGATTAAAGATCAATAAGACAACGCTTTTACCTACGATTGGACTCCCAAATTGAAGCCAACGTCATTGCTGAACTTTAGCTTTGAGTGACAAACATACATATGTCACCTACATTTACAAGATCTTTGACATTAAATAAAAACTATTGAATATAAATTAACAACATTTCTCGAAAGCTCACTCTGCTCACTCTAGTAAAACAGGGGGTGACATAATGTGTTTTGCACCAGTTTTTTATACAGCTATAGTGAATCACAACCACAATAAGACTCAGTGTGAAGGTGGGACATTTGGGGAGTACTCACGGTATACAACCGTACACACAAGAAACACTTCTTTGTGTACCGTTGCACCCGCTCGCAACGAATCGCTGGCGATTGTTAGCAGCCCAACCGCGAACCGCACATAAAGGTTATTGTTGTCAGCTCCCGATTTCAGAGCAATGTAGGTACCTATTGATTCTTTAGGTAAACCACGGGTAAACAGCACTTTGATTTATGTCACTACATAAAACTTAAATATGATATTGTAATATGTAATTTTGAGGACTTCTACGGCTTGTTTTACTTTACTACCTAAAACTAATAAGTTTGATTCACATTTAAGGGTACTTTTAGTTCATCTTTCAACACCTCGGCGTCCCTGCCCACGCTGGATTAGCTGTAAAGTCAGGAATATCCAACATGTATCTATTTTACACGTGGCTGCGTTACCAAGAAAGACCTTGATAAAGTTAGCCTTATAAGTGTGGGTGAGGTTCGATAAACTTCAACGGATATTGTATCATAAACCCGGATGAAACCTAACCTGCCTCTGTACTAGAACCATAGATTTGTATATCTATAACTAGAACCCACAACACACGTGACTCACTGATTAATCAACCGCAAAGTTTAAACAGACATGTCGTAACCAGTGGCTTAAGAAAGTTAGTCATCCGCAAGGAACAGTTTCCCAAATTGGTAAAAGTATGAACTTACAGGGTCCCGCGCAGACTCATTTGTAACATCTGAGCCCACTAGGCCCCCGAGACCTCTTGCTTTGTTTCAGATGAAGATTGGCTCTACTTGTCATCAGAAGCTTTATGGTACTCAGCATGAATTTCGACGAAATGAATATTCAGACCTGTGAAGAATCGAGACGCTGATTTGAAAGTCTGATTGGCTTCTTGCAATTAAAATGAGGGTTTTAAAACGAATGTTAACAAAATAAAAACTATTCTAAATAAACGATAATTTTTTCATTTGTTTTAACTGTTGCATTCAGGGATGAATTTGCAAATGACTGATTGAATGATTCATAAACAACATGCACGGTTACATACAGTTAGAAGCATAAATTTAATTAATTAAAATATCAGATTATCCCATTGTTATCCAGCTCCAAGTTAGTTATACAATGTTTACATTCAATTATGCCGCCAATGAAACATACACAAAATAACTATATTATAGTTACATTACAGCAAAGTAAAAGGAGCAGTATATCATCTTGACAGTGCTAACGATTCGGCGAGGGCGCAACTTAACTGAATCTTGACTATTATTATTGCTGTCTGTTTCTGTTCTCTCAGAATAGAAAATGACAAGTGATAATTTTAGTCGAGATTTAGTGATTTTGTACGTGACCGAATTGCCCCCTGTATTTAAAATAATGACTTAAACCTAATATTGGAAAAATATAAAAAAAAATAGTGCCCAAAATTCCTAGATGAACCCTAACATAACTTTTGCAGAGTAGTATGAAAACAGGATAGCTAAAATTAGTTGGAGCAGCAGCTCGTACCTACTTACGAGGTCAATTCTACATCGGCTTAAAGATATCAGGGCGGGAAATTAGTTATAGGACATTTTCGGTCGCTTGAATGAAGATGTTTTACTGTTCCACACCTTAACATTGGCATCACAATACGTTTTATTTATATAATGGTTTCCAGGTCCGAGTAATTTTAACGCTATTAAAAGTTTATTTTATTTACTTGGTATAAACATATTGAATTAAAAACAAATATTTTTACGAGTATATTGCTATGCCCTTTAAATTTTAGAGGTTATGTAGCTCGTATATACCGTCTGTATTTTATTTTACAGATACAAAACATTTTATATAGTTTACCTAAATAGACCTATCTAAACTATAGTTTTAGCCAATTAATTTGACTAAGAATGTCACAGTCCGCGCATAGAAATTCGACCTTAAATTTCAAGCACTTAATTGTGAGTTTTAGATTAGCAAAATTTCTTTAATTTCGCGACCATTCATCGCTACGAGTATTGTTCCACTGTCACAGGATCACGCTTCAAAATTTCATCATTTCTCTCTTATAAATTGCCTCTTTGAAGGAGCTTATTTCCATTGTATTTTCTTTGGTCCGTAGACAATTGAAACAAAGTGGGGTACTTATCTAAATTCCCTTTTTCGCTCCAATTTGAGTTACTCGGTTAGCGTGATGAATTTGTAGACTTGAATTTGTGCTACCTTCATTTAAAACGTTGTGGATTATCGTGAGATTGGAGAAATTAAATTCAAATTTAATTGTTTTTGTTATGAAGTGTTAATATGAATTCGGTTGTTATTTGAAAATATTAATTACCTAGCTATATGCTTTAGAACAACCACAAATTTGATTGCTCTGCTAAGTTATGAGGTGATTACAGTGAAGTACCGTCGCGCAGTTTGCCGCGATGATATTAAAATTGCACAACATGCACTGCAATCAGCTGCGGCGTAGTTTCGATAATAACATTTTGTACCACATCAAATTTTATTTATTTAACCTAAATGTTGGAGAACAAATTATATTATGAAAAAAATCATTTAATCACGAAAAATTTATTTATATTACTTGAACTATACAATTGATTTTCGCTGTATTTTTTTTCGACGATGAATTTCGCAGTTGTTTGGTATCAGTTATCTTGTGAAGAAATGAATAGTTTTTGGCTCAATGAACATGTTTTAATTATTAAGAAAATCCACTCAAACCCAATCTATATCCTGAAAACAGTAACACGACCATTGTAGGTATAATACGGGGTGTAAGGGACAACTTTACTCAGTCAACAAAACTGAAAAAAATTAACACAAAGAAATTATTTGAGGAAAAAAAATGGCTGCCCCGTACAAAATGTAAAGTCAAAGGTTTATTTTTTTTAATTTTCTGACAGAACTTCCTGGTGAAAGTTGTTCAAATTCGTTGATGTTCATGATCATATTCATATTTAAGGGCGGATCCAGGTTTTTTTTTTCTGGGTGGCACAAGTATGTACTGTGATTCTAAGTATGTACTGTGATGGAACCTCTACATTACAAGAAAAGGGTCACGTAACACACGAAGCAAATACATTCTCACATTTTACAACCAAGCAGAGAACTCATCAAAAGTTTATCGTTGGTTTATTTCATCACAGAACTTAGGAAACACTTAACCAAACAAAGTTACACTCGCAGATTGAAGTTTATTATGTTTAGAACTGTAAAGGGACTGCCGTGATTAGAATTTGTAACTGCGTGCGGAGAAATTAGAGAATTAGGGCGGTACTAAATTATAGTCCTTTACTGAGACTGAGAGGTAATTATTATTCCTAGCTAAATCCTATTTCTTGGCTCAAATAATCACTTTGGCAGTCCAACGTAGCAACGCAGCCAGTATAATGGGCAGTTTCGGTCAGGGGGCACTACGTGGGGGAGTATTTGACTAGTTACAATATGTAGCTATAATTTATTTAATTTTAATTTTGACATTTATTTTGTTTATATGTAAATTAACATGTATTAATTGTAACTGATATTTTCTTAAAATAAATAAAATTAACAAAAAAATTAAACGGTTCGGGAAGAAAATTGGAACACATATGGTTAGATTCTGGAATAGGGCATAGGCTACTTTTCACCGCGGAAAAACCTTCTTTTTCACGGGTAACTTATTAAATGCAGGTAATACCGAGGGCGGAAAGCTAGTTACAAATATGGCGCTAAATTATACATAAAATGCAGAAACATAGAGTTTCCTATGAGTTACCAAGAAATTTTAAGCCCTTAATTTATAAGTTTTGGCGCTTTCAGTTAAGAGACAATGCGCTATGCGTTTGAGGCTCAAAATTATTGTGAAATTATGAAAGGTAAACTTTTTTTTTACCTTTAGTCTGGGACATTTTGAAGAATGCTTAAGATATTGTGTAAGTGCCTTATTGCAACATAAATAATATTTTAATAACTCGGCCGAGAGAGGTGAACACGTGAAGAACGTTTTATTACATTGTAAGTTTTATGCACTGCGGTTTTCTTTGTGCTAGTTACAGTCCGTATATCCCAAGAGAAATAATGTAAGTTCCTGGTTTTCTCGCAATACATTTTGGAAAGGATATATTTTCATAGAGTCTGTAATTCTACAATTTGTCAAAGATTGTGCCAAATATAATTTTATTGAAGTTCGAGTAGGGTTTAATTTAATCACAAAAAACTACTCTGTCTAAAGAGCAAGTAAAAAGCACTACGAGTATATGTACATCAAAAAGTAACTGATGTTTTAAATTCTCTGACATAAAAAGAAATAACAGTATTTTTACATTTTGAATCATAATGTGATTCGTATCGTAGAGTTGCTTCAAAGATATTTTACACTTTAAATAATATGACATAAATGCCTCGCAATACAATAAAATATTGGAACCTACTCTTTATTGTTTTTATTGACAACTTTTTCAATAGACGAGTTGAAATTGCCTGTATTCTCCTGACGCTTGACGCTTGCATGTAAATGTCTCTTGAGCTTTCGCTTGACGTCTGATCGGTCACGACCCCCACTTGCGTCAGGACGAGATTGATAGATTGATGCAATTGATGGGGTCGCTGAACTGGAGTTCAATGACCATATCTACAGCTAATTTATTAGTAAGTGAAGAAGCTATCTCCTTAAGATTTCTGTTGAAGTTTTCTTTTGTTACTTACATTATTGCAACTACTTCGTTGAACGAATTAAGAGATTATGCTTGAAACAGCCCTCTTGGGTTTCAGTGGTAATATTTCAACGCGACTACCAGTATTGCATTAAAGGTGATGATAAAAATGCCTGATCAATACCCAAAATATACCGGTAAAGTATGACGGTACACGGATCATACCTGTATGAGTTATGTGTTTGTCCTGGGAACATGAAACAGCAATAAATGTGTTGCAGCACGAAGCAAGATAGATGTTATTATTCTGTTGTATTGTAGTCATGCAATGCAGAGATGCAGATGCTAATATATTGATGAATATGCATCGGCCAGAGACACAGTCTGCTTGAGGGAAGATTGATGCCGAGTGCTTCCGTTTGTACAAGAATTTATGGGTTCATTTATATCAAACGTCTGGAATACTACTGTTGACGAAATATAATTTGAGCCGATTTGTCATATGTTTTGTATGTCAAACCGGCTCAAATTACTTATATTTTGTAAATTAATCTCGAAACCTTAAAAAATAATCGGTTTCTATTAAAACTGACATTTGTGTCACGTGAGGTCAGCAGTAAGGAGTTTAACTGAAAATAAAGGTAAGACCGCACTAAAACGTAACTGCAGCGGAGCGGCACGGCATTGTCAGTTAGTTCAGTCATTTTGACAGTTTTTGCCGCGCCGCGCCGCGCGCCGCTCCGTTGCAGCTACGTCCTAGTGCGGTCTAACCTTATTTATTTTTCGGATTCTGAAGTTCATGGATTTTTTACTCCTATAGATACTATAGATAGAACTAAAATTTACTTTGAAGTCTAATCTAATTTCAAAGAAAATAGTTCAGGATTTTAACATATTAGCAAAGATATTACGTTACGTAAATGTTAACGCTGACCAAAAAGCAAAAATAACGAATCTCCTTGAACTCTCGTTTGAATTTTGCGCAAACAACAGACATATTCGTTCGCAATGTTTTTTTTCCTTGTTAATTAGAATACTGGGCAATTATTTAATAACTCCCAGCTTTATACAACCAGCTCTGATATTTTGCAATCAAGTTAATGGGGACCGGGTGGTCTCATTATCATCATAAATATTATTTACACACCTCTGCATTATTATATCAACATAATGTATCAAGGAACTTGCGTTTAAAGCAAGAAAATAATCCCAAGGGATTTAAAGTTGTATGGAAATCCTTAATAGCCCAAGGGTTATTATGTGATTTGAATTTGGAATGTCATGTGAACTACTAAGAAAATAATTTTCAGAAAAAAAAAATATGGCTGTGTGTGTATTAAAACTGTTGCCACACTCGCCTTCTGCGCCTCCCGGCGAGTGTAAAAAGGCTGTATGACTAGTTATCTGTATGTGCTCTTTGCTTTGTATAAAAAAAAGAAACTAAAAAAAAAGAAAACGCGGTTTGATTTTGCAAAAGTTTTTCTCTCATTGATTATTACTTCCATTTCGTAAATTGTCGAGTGAAATTAATATTTTGACTCCAGAAGACATTGTGACTAGTATTTTATCGTATTTTGTTATTTATGTTGAATATGTTAAATACGATCAATTCGTTTTTTGGAAAAATACGTAGGTAGTGGATTGTGAACGTGAAGTGTAGTTCAGTGAGTGTGAATTGACTTTCGGATCTGTTGCTTCTGGTATGTTTTCAATATTTATTTATGTATCAATATTACATGATTAGGTATATTTCTGAGCTTTATTATCTTACAGACGCCTGCCACCGTCTAAGTAATCTGTGCAGTAGGTGTGTAAAATATAGTATGCTCCTCGGGAATAAATGTGTCTTCGCCTTGGGCAGACTTGAATCCCTCGCTACATTCAGGATTCTTGTCATAATTCCCTCGCTTCGCTCAGGAATTAAAGATTTAATTCCCTCGCTGCGCTCGGGAATTAATCCTAGAATCCTTCATTCCGCTCAGGATTCAATATGCTGCCCGTGACGTTAGACACTGCTTTATTCCCTCGTTGCCTAATATACTATATTATATCTCTGGTAATTACACGCTGTTCAACGAGAAACGAAAACCTCGTTATTTGATTGGCCAATGCGAGTAATATTTTTATTAATTTTAAAATATGTATGGTATAATCATTCAAAATTTTGAAAAGAAATACTAAATTGGACTTACGTTACGACTTACGGTAGCAATTAAAAATCATTATGCTCAAAAATAATTTGTACTTTAGTTGTCAAAATATTTCCAGTTACTTCTTATCTAGCTATATGGATTACAGCTTAGACCTAGACTGTATATTTTTAAAATCGTCTCGGCGATTACCCTATAAAGGAATGATGTACTTTTCCAATGTAAGTAACTTCCGCATTTATTATACGAGTAGTAGTGCGATGTAAAAGGAAATTTCATTTGCTGACAAACTCTAAAGGAAATTGGTTCGAAGTCACGCCTTCAGATGAAACAGCCTTCGATCTACATCCTGCTAATCTCAGGAGAGCATTTATTCATAAAGG
>JARACY010004822.1:0-24841 GCA_029255725.1 Scrobipalpa atriplicella | reverse complement strand
ATAACACTTTTAAAAAGGGACTAGCTTCGCGCAAAATAGAGGTTACTAAAGTCAAATGAAGAACTTTAACCAGGAAATTCTCCCTTCCTGCACTGTTAGTGCAAGGGAGAGATTCCAATGTCTGGCCACTAATTTGTCGCCATCGTAAGAAGCGCGTATACGTGTATTGGTTGTACAGTCATATCATAGCCAATTTATTTGATTGAAAATGACACAGTCCACAAATGAACATTCGACCTTGAGGCGGTGTTCACACTTGCTCGCTCTTTGTAGCATAGGGTAGATATTGTCTATGTTTAGTTCAACACAATGGGAGCAAGAACATAGACAATCACGCGCTCCGACGCTTAGCCACTGGTAAACCGCCTAAGTGTGAATTTTACATTGACAAAATGTCAACAAATCTTCAATGAAATTGCCTTATACTTCCGTTGGCGAGCACTCTGCTGAGGCACTCGCTAGCCACGGCCACTGTGTTCATCGCGAGCAGAGCGCCAGTAGGCAACATGGCCGCCACGCTCAGCGGCAGCGTGTCTGGAACAGGCACCAGGCACTTGAAGTCGGGCACCACTATGTAGTCCGCATACCTGCCACGAGAAAATATACCACTCAAACCACTCATTTCTTATAATCTCAGAGAGGCTAGAATTATTTGATGAATTGAGTAAAATTATGAACCTGAAATTGAGTAAATGTGAACCAATCTATTTTCGTTAATTGGCGAACCCGAGTCTCCCCTAATCAAATCAAAAACATCTTATTTGCTAACCGTCACAACAGAAGAATGTTTAGTTATATTGTTATTTCGGTACATACCATGCGGTACGCCCTCGTATGGATAGAGCACGATGCGGGATCCCTCAGTGATGCCGTCCATAGCATTCAGCTGCTTTTCCGATGGCGTCCACCACTCCAGCAACCTGCAACACAAACGTGCTTATTAAACACACTAGCTCTCCACCCACACTAAATGAGTTTTTCCGTGGGGATCGGAATTTTTCCTCGGTATAAAGTAGCTTTTCGATAGTAAAATAACCTCTCAAACTCAAACTAATTTATTCATCATTTAAGGTTACAAACCTCGTATCCCGGAAAGAGCGCACGTCTCTGAGCCGATGTGTGCCGGAGTGGAAGTGTGAATGCCGAGGTCTCCATTTCCCGGACAGGCTGCCGACCGAGCTGACGGAGGAGGTGGAGCAGACGGACGCAGACCTGGTGCGGGTTGGCGCGGTAGCACGCTCCGCGTATACCACGCGGATACGAGCGCCATAACATCGGCACCTGTCATACACACAGATCAATAATGTTATGTTATGGTATGGTTGTTCGTTTTTTCCCACGACGACTGTCGCCCAGTCATACTGAACGAACAGGCCTTGAGCAGTTACCTCTGCACTCCCAGGATTCTCGTCTCGAATGGGGTAGGGCCATATGGGTGGGTATATTGCCTGGTCTAGCGATCTGAACCTTTCAACGCGGAGATACCGGGTTCGATTCCCGGCGGGGGACATATGTTGTTTACAGATATTGCAGGCTGATCCTCCTATCTACATGAATGTCCGAAAAGTGATTTCATGCTGTCAAACATGCACACCTACTAGTGCGTCGTCGTCCTGCGCCTGATTTCTCTCTGGTCGTGTCAGTCAGCCTGTCCCATCAGAATAAGAAATAAAGGAATAGAGAATGCACTTGTATGTGTTGCGCAAACACTCGGCACCTAACTAAATCCTGCGCCCAAATTCACTTGGGAGAACTTTGGAGGACTATCATACTACCTTCGGGACTGGTACGGTCGAAGCAGAACACTATCTCCTTATGAGGGGTCAGCCTGGGAGACTCGATTCGACACTTGCCTGTATAGCTTACTCATGTTTACTGTTCTTTATTACCTACCTCCGGGACTGGTACATCGAAGCAGAATACCGTCTCCTTGAGGGTCGGCCCGGGAGACTCGATCGACACTTGCCTGCACAGCTTACTCATGTTACTGCTCTTTATAACTGCAACAAAGGAAAATCTATTATAGTTAAGTTTCTTATATAAATACAACAAGTAAATTTAGTAAATCTAAATATCCAAATGCTAGAAAGTGAACTTTAAACCTTTAAATCGTTATAGATCTTAAACGGACGTTCTAAAAGGAAAACGATGTAAGAAACCCCAATAAGAAACCTAAACGGATTTCAAATAATAACCTATTCAATAATCCCACTCGGCCTAGGATTGATCGTAGATTTTTTATTTACAATATGGCGTATCATATCTTCAGTGACACTCGCAAGATTAAGACGATTAGACTGACGTAAGACGATTAAAAACGCCACACGAGTTGGTCCTTAGAGCGCCACAAAGGGACAAACATACGTACATAGGCTAATAAACATATTACCCTTCTTTGCATTTTGATAAAGAACCTAGGCACTGACTTAGGTCAAAAACCGGAGAATGATGCTTATCACAAACCTGATGAAATCTCGGTTTTGATCCAAAACCTTCTTATGTTCCAATGCCTATATTATATTCCAAATAGAATGGTCCGAATAGCCAAAGAAAAAACTACGAAACGAAACATCAACGAAATCAAATCGAAATAACCAAATAAGAACCTAGCCCAGCGTACAGCAAATAGTCTACCTTGATCAGCCGTTGATACGTGTCAATCACCAATTGAGCGAATGAGCAAATATTTCAATAGTTTTGTGTCCTACAAACAATTTATAGTATGACGAAGCTTTAAATGAACGTTGGTGAACTCGCTCGGTCTAGTGGTCTTAGCCATGGGCTCTCAATCCGGAGGTCTTGAGATCGAATCCACTCTCAGTTGATATTTGTCAATATATTACTTTGTGTGGTTTTCTCCAGTTTGGTTAGGACAATACAGGCTGAATATTTTGATGCTCGTTAAGTCGTTGGTCCCGGTCACTGTCTTTGAAAGTGGTTGTTACACAAACTCGTCACGAAAACCCACTCAATGAGAAGAAGAAAGGTGCATCGTCACCGAGAGCATTCGTCCGCGAGCAATTTGCCAGTAAAAGTTAAATTAAGACAGTCTACCTCACACTCTTTCAGTCATTGCGGCTTTATTGTATTAGATCTTGGGGTGGCTCCGATAAAACTACTTTAATCCAATTGTGGATGTGTACAATTAAACGTACCAGTCTCTAATTGTACCGATAGCTACTTTTATTAAAGAAAAATTGTGAAGATAATAAGCATATTAAATAAAAAACAACACCAGTACTTACCTAGATAATTATGAAATTAACGATGTTTATAATCGTTATCACAAAAAGTGCTTATGATACTATTATTGTTTGGATTCGTTGCTAATTGTGTATATACGTAGATAGGGGAGAGTTAGCTATATTGGACCTTAACGTCAATCCGATATTGAGAGAAAACTATTAAGAGTATGTTACGTATCTTTATTTAATACCTTGTTTACTTAATTGACTCTACTGTACCGGTGTTGTTTTTTATTTAATATGCTTATTATCTTCACAATTTTTCTTTTAATAAAAAGTAGCTATCGGTACAATTTAGAGACTGGTACGTTTAATTGTACCACATCCACAATTGGATTAAAGTAGTTTTATCGGAGCCACCCCAAGATCTAATACAATAAAGCCGCAATGACTGAAAGAGTGTGAGGTAGACTGTCTTAATTTAACTTTTACTGGCAAATTGCTCGCGGACGAATGCTCTCGTGTGACGATGCACCTTCTTCTTCTCATTGAGTGGGTTTTCGTGACGAGTTTGTGTAACAACCACTTTCAAAGACAGTGACCGGGACCAACGACTTAACGAGCATCAAAATATTCAGCCTGTATTGTCCTAACCAAACTGAGAAAACCACACAAAGTAATATATTGACAAATATCAACTGAGAGTGGATTCGATCTCAAGACCTCCGGATTGAGAGCCCATGGCTAAGACCACTAGACCGTAGCGAGTTCACCAACGTTCATTTAAAGCTTCGTCATACTATAAATTGTTTGTAGGACACAAAACTATTGAAAATATTTGCTCATATCGCTCAATTGGTGATTGACACGTATCAACGGCTGATCAAGGTAGACTATTTGCTGTAGCTGGGCTAGGTTCTTATTTGGTTATTTCGATTTGATTTCGTTGATGTTTCGTTTCGTAGTTTTTTCTTTGGCTATTCGACCATTCTATTTGGAATATAATATAGGCATTGGAACATAAGAAGGTTTTGGATCAAAAACCGAGATTTCATCAGGTTTGTGATAAGCATCATTCTCCGGTTTTTGACCTAAGTCAGTGCCTAGGTTCTTTATCAAAATGCAAAGAAGGGTAATATGTTAATAGCCTATGTACGTATGTTTGTCCTTTGTGGCGCTCTAAGGACCAAACTCGTGTGGCGTTTTTTAATCGTTCTTACGTCAGTCTAATCGTCTTAATCTTGCGAGTGTCACTGAAGATATGATACGCCATATTTGTAAATAAAAAATCTACGATCAATCCTAGGCCGAGTGGGATTATTGAATAGGTTATTATTTGAAAATCCGTTTTAGGTTTCTTATTGGGGTTTCTTACATCGTTTTCCTTTTAGAACGTCCGTTTAAGATCTATAACGATTTAAAGGTTTAAAGTTCACTTCTAGGCATTTGGATATTTAGATTTACTAAATTTACTTGTTGTATTTATATAAGAAACTTAACTATAATAGATTTTCCTTTGTTGCAGTTATAAAGAGCAGTAACCATGAGTAAGCTGTGCAGGCAAGTGTCGATCGAGTCTCCCGGGCCGACCCTCAAGGAGACGGTATTCTGCTTCGATGTACCAGTCCCGGAGGTAGGTAATAAAGAACAGTAAACATGAGTAAGCTATACAGGCAAGTGTCGATCGAGTCTCCCAGGCTGACCCTCATAAGGAGATAGTGTTCTGCTTCGACGTACCAGTCCCGAAGGTAGTATGATAGTCCTCCAAAGTTCTCCCAAGTGAATTTGGGCGCAGGATTTAGTTAGGTGCCCGAGTGTTTGCGCAACACATACAAGTGCATTCTCTATTCCTTTATTTCTTATTCTGATGGGACAGGCTGACTGACACGACCAGAGAGAAATCAGGCGCAGGACCGACGACGCACTAGTAGGTGTGCATGTTTGACAGCATGGAAATCACTTTTCGGACATTCATGTAGATAGGAGGATCAGCCTGCAATATCCTGTAACAACATATTGTCCCCCGCCGGGAATCGAACCCGGTATCTCCGCGTTGAAAGGTTCAGATCGCTAGACCAGGCAATATAACCCACCCATATGGCCCTACCCCATTCGAGACGAGAATCCTGGGAGTGCAGAGGTAACTGCTCAAGGCCTGTTCGTTCAGTATGACTGGGCGACAGTCGTCGTGGGAAAAAACGAACAACCATACCATAACATAACATTATTGATCTGTGTGTATGACAGGTGCCGATGTATGGCGCTCGTATCCGCGTGGTATACGCGGGAGCGTGCTACCGCGCCAACCGCACCAGGTCTGCGTCCGTCTGCTCCACCTCCTCCGTCAGCTCGGTCGGCAGCCTGTCCGGGGAAATGGAGACCTTCGGCATTCACACTTCCACTCCGGCACACATCGGGCTCAGAGACGGTGCGCTCTTTCCGGGATACGAGGTTTGTAACCTTAAATGATGAATAAATTAGTTTGAGTTTGAGAGGTTATTTTACTATCGAAAAGCTACTTTATACCGAGGAAAAATTTCCGATCCCCACGGAAAAACTCATTTAGTGTGGGTGGAGAGCTAGTGTGTTTAATAAAGCACGTTTGTGTTGCAGGTTGCTGGAGTGGTGGACGCCATCGGAAAAGCAGCTGAATGCATGGACGGCATCACTGAGGGATCCCGCATCGTGCTCTATCCATACGAGGGCGTACCGCATGGGTATGTACCGAAATAACAATATAACTAAACATTCTTCTGTTGTGACGGTTAGCAAAATAAGATGGTTTTTGATTTGATTAGGGGAGACTCGGGTTCGCCAATTAACGAAAATAGATTGGTTCACATTTTACTCAATTTCAGGTTCATATTTTACTCAATTCATCAAATAATTCTAGCCTCTCTGAGATTATAAGAAATGAGTGGTTTGAGTGGTATATTTTCTCGTGGCAGGTATGCGGACTACATAGTGGTGCCCGACTTCAAGTGCCTGGTGCCTGTTCCAGACACGCTGCCGCTGAGCGTGGCGGCCATGTTGCCTACTGGCGCTCTGCTCGCGATGAACACAGTGGCCGTGGCTAGCGAGTGCCTCAGCAGAGTGCTCGCCAACGGGAAGGTATAAAGGGCAATTTCATTGAAGATTTGTTGACATTTTGTCAATGTAAAATTCACACTTAGGCGGTTTACAGTGGCTAAGCGTCGGAGCGCGTGATTGTCTATGTTCTTGCTCCCATTGTGTTGAACTAAACATAGACAATATCTACCCTATGCTACAAAGAGCGGAGCAAGTGTGAACACCGCCTCAAGGTCGAATGTTCATTTGTGGACTGTGTCATTTTCAATCAAATAAATTGGCTATGATATGACTGTACAACCAATACACGTATTACGCGCTTCTTACGATGGCGACAAATTAGTGGCCAGACATTGGAATCTCTCCCTTGCACTAACAGTGCAGGAAAGGGAGAATTTCCTGGTTAAAGTTCTTCATTTGACTTAGTAACCTCTATTTTGCGCGAAGCTGTCCCTTTTTAAAAGTGTTATGTGATCTGTTTTTTTAATACTTTTTAAGCTCTCGCGAATATTTTCACTTATTTTACTTGTTTACCGGGTTAACTTCTCACGTAGGTAAATTCCCTTCTGGGTTGCGGAGGTCAGATGGCAGTCGCTCTCTGTAAAAACCAGTACCCTCGTCGAATCCCCTAGATTTGGTAGCCGTTCTCGAGATGATTATGTTACCAACAAAACATTATCGCAATTTGACCCGTAAAAGTAGTAATGTGCGATCTTTATTTTCATTCACTCAGTTTTATTGTTTGTTTTATTGAACAGGAAAACGCGACAGTGCTGATCGTGGGCACTGGCGGGCTGGCTCTGTGGGCGCTCCGCATCGCGACCCATTACCTGAAGAGTGGTCCGCATCACGGCCGCGTGAAGATCACCGTCGCCACGCTCAAGGACGAGGGGTTCGCGGTCGCCAAGGAGTGTGAACAGTGAGTTACATTTGCATATATTAGCCTAAATAAAGGATATTCCGCGGATTGTGCATTAAAACGTTTTTTCGCAAAGAATCTATTTTTTCAAGATCAAGAAATGTTTTTACCATTGTCTAATTAGCTGTATTTTCGCAACATCTCTAGGATTTTCGAAAAATCATTCTATGACATATATTTTGTCCCAGGGTGAACGTGGTGCAATGGAGTGAAGATCTCTACGAGAAACAGCTGATCGAGCGCACGACGGACGCGTGCGGCGGCCCCGTCGACGTGGTGATGAACTTCGGCACCACGAGCCGCTCGCTGCACCGCTCGCTGCAGTGCCTAGCGCAGGTAGCGTAGCTTTTCCAGAGAGACAGGTCGGGAGTCATACAAAGTGCATCAACCCATTTCAATCTATGCTCCTTGGGAAAGTTGTCCAGTAGCACCCGTTTTGTTACACCATATAATTCAAACTAGGATCGCGGGACATTTATGCTAAAAGTTACACTTGGGTGAGTGGGATTTGAACCCACGACCCTCGGCGCACCTTGCCGACGTTCTAACCAAGATCGTGGGTTCAAATCCCACCCAAGTATAACTTTTATAATCTTTATTTTCATGTTTTAAAAACCACTTTTTTTTCACAAGGATGGCGTAGTGTTAGTCACAGAGGATGTCGGCGAGAAGCTGCTGCCGAAATTCGCGAAGAAAGCCGAAGAAATGGGAGTAAACATCGCGATCGTCCCCAACGGATCCATCGAACAGCTGAAGGAACTGGTCGGCCTCGTCGCCAGGGGAGAGGTAACGTATGATATGATGATGATGACGATAATGATTATGATGATACTACAAGGTTTGGGGCAAAACTAATCACACAATGTTCTATTGCTGTAATTTTTTTATAAAAAAAAAACATGGTTCTGCTTCTGAAATATGTTTATTATTACTTATTAAGAAAAAAACAATTAGAATTTATTCCATCAAATCGAGAAAATTATATCGACCAAGTGGCCGCCACCAAAGTTGATGACCATACGGGCATTTTGTATGGCTTCTTCCATCACTCTTGCCAGGTCTTCGGACGACAGGCTCTCGCATTACTGGCGGAGTCTGAGGCTTGTTGACTGACATGAACCAGCGACTTGAGAAAACCCCATAAAAAGAAGTCTGGAATTTTGGTCGTCAATGCAAATTACCAAAACGAGACAAAAAGCGGCCCAAAATCTCTGGCGGCGGCCACTTGGCCGACATAATTTTCTTGACTTGAACGTACATCTCTTAGAAGTAATTTGTTGTTCGGTGTTGTTCAGATCGACCCTCCCCCGCACTCAGTCTTCCCCGTGGAAGAGGCCCAGGAGGTGGTGCGCAAACTGTGCAACTCCGAGATTCAGGGCCGCGCCATCCTCAAGTTCCACAACGTCGACTAGACCGTGAGTTGTTCAGAGTTGTTTAGTGTTGTTCAGATCGAGACGCACTCTGAGTTCCAGGGCCGTGCCATATATATATATACTATACAAGGTGTTAATTTAATTGCGTGCCATGGCTTAAGGGGTGTTTCAGAAACGTATAAGTAGCCCATAAAAAATATTTAAAAAATCCAACCCAAAAAATCAAATAACCAAAAGCTGGTATTTATTATGATTCCAAGAGCTGCGCCTACCTCTCGTGCTATAACCAAGCGCGCGCGAGTTGGTATTATTGATCGATGCGACTCGCGCGTCGCGCGGTATTGGTTATAGCACGAGAGGTAAACGCAGTTCTGGGAATCATCATAAATACCTACCGACTTTTTTTTTTTTTTTTAGTTGGTTTTTTTTTATATTTTTTTAAAGGCTCCTTTAACGTTAATGAAATACCCTCTAAGCACCCTGTATATATATATATATACATAAGTTCCACAACCTGGACTAGTATGTTGTTCAGATTCAGCCAAAATAGACCGTCAGTTGTGATCTGCTGTAAGTATAGGAATCCGGATTTTAGCAAAATTCCTTCTTAACTACTATATTTTAAACGTTGCGAATGTAGACAATTTTGTCGATTTTGGCACTGTATATTTGCTATCGTTTACAATTAAGGGATTAGACCTTGAACACCATGGATTTATATTTTAAAATATTTTCTTTTCAGTGTCGCGGCGGTTTGAGTGTGTGTGAAAGTGGATGCAGCTGAATTTAGGAGGGCTTTGATGCCCCTCCACCCCGCAAGTGAAAGAAGCGTGAAGATTGTGTGCAGCAACTGACACGCCAGTAGAACGAACGGAATCCCTATTGGTTTTCATTACCTGTTATTACTAAGTAAGAAGGGGTACAAATAAGGAATTGAGAAATACTGATTTTATCATATAGATCTTTATTTTTAGACAAGGGAGGCGAAATGTGAATTGTGAGTAATATCACATATTAAATGTTTATAACTGCAATATTTTTGCATCGTATTTAGGCAAACTTAGGTACGAAAATATGTAAATTGATAAAATGGAAAATGTACAGTATACCTACAATCTACATCCATATAATACCTTACCATAATAAAGAAATATTTATTCAATTAAAAATTGTGAACATGTCAAATCCATATGAAATTAATAACATAAAACAAACTCAAATCTAAATCTAAACTACTATAATTATATCAGTTTCCGCATAGTAATAAGTACATTTAACTTTAAACGATAATAATATTACTGAACACACGAAAGAGTTCATTTCAGTTCGTAATAATAACATAACACTTTGTTTATTATTTACATATTATTCTTGTTGTATTATTAGTTATTACCGATAACCTTTTAACCATTTATCGGGAAAAGAGAAACAAGTTATTTTTGTATCGATCACGCGGTGCGTCACCTTCACGTCATAACATCCGGTGTTTAGACCAGTCAACGAAGAAATTTTTGTATGGAGGACCCCGAAAAATTCCTCCATCATCAAAATTTTACAGTGATTAACTTACTAACTACTTCCATCCTGGGCTGGAAAAACATAGAATAGAATGTGCCAGCTGTTTCTCTTCCCGGGCATGCTCTAAAATTCAGCAAAGGGATTCGATGGTCTCAGTGTATTGTAATTTCGGCGATACGGTGACAACCTGTCACTACAGCTATATACAGATCTCTCTGAAATATCCTAAAAACTTGTCAGACGTGTCATAACGACCTCTGTTTAGATCATTGCCGCTTTGCCTACCCCATTGGGGATAAAGGCGTGAACTATCATGTACTTTAATTTATCACATACATCCATAATGCTAATGCATGTATGTTATAAATTAAAGTACACAGATTATATAAATCAAATAATCCAAAATTGTAAAAAAACTACTTTTTGATTATAGTGAATCCGTTAATAGTTTACTTAGCCGTACTTCTATGTCACAGTCTCATTGTTCAACACAATGGGAGCGTAGACAATCACGCGTTCCGTAGTAGCGCGTAGTGCCGCCTTTGTCACCCTGCAAAATTTTAGCGACCGAGGAATTTTTCGGAGTAAATATCCTCGTTTATTGGACTAATTGATATGATTCATTCTTTTGTACACACTGCTGGCGACTGTTCTCTGTTTAAGCGTAAACAACTGCTTCGTGGCCGATGCGTGATGCGCAAATGCGAATTGTTTACAACAAAGACATCTAGAGAGATGGCAAACGGGTGCGGAAATTTACGCACAATAAACATAATAAGAATTAATACTTCGTGATGTTTGTTTGTCACACACATACAAGGGATTGCCGCTCGGCCACTCTTGTAGTTGTGCGTACAGCACTGGCTTTTGTGTGTGTAACTTAACTACAAATTTATTATGCCGAACTCATGTCTGCCTGTCCATTAAAGTCTGGCTGACTTTAGTTTTCTTCTTTAGCCAGTTTCATCATCGCCAAAAAGTGTAACATGACCCGTAGTTTTTTCTTATACCATGACATGACCTCATGGTCCATGTGACCTAAATACGTATAAATACGTACGTCGAAGATCGTGTAATGTACGAGATCTGTGAATAGAAATCAGAATCAGTACCGCCCCAAAACGGGTGACGGGAGAAAAAGAGCCACGGTAGCGTGACGTTGCCGTTGCCGTGCCGTCTATAGTAGAAAAAAGTCGGTCAAGTGCGAGTTGGACTCGCGCACGAAGGGTTCCGTACCATTTTCTATACAAAAACGGCAAAAATTAACGTTTGTTGTATGGGAGCCCCTTAAATAGTAATTTTATAGTCTGTTTTTAGTATTTGTTATTATAGCGGCAACAGTATATACATCATCTGTGAAAATTTTAACTGTCTGACTGTTTTAACGATTCATGAGATACAGCCTGGCCACAATTCGGTGTAAAAAAAAAAAACATACCTGTCATTTTCCGTCTTGAGCGACAATACTGTCACATAAAAATCGTTTAAGAATATCAAAGGATTTTAGTTGGGACCCGTTCCATAGATTTTTGAACTGATATGATTATAATAAGTCCGTCTATACTGCCGTCCCTTTCTATTAGCTCAACTCAAGACAAAAATGAATGGTATGGTTTTATATTAGTTCTTTTTTTACGCCGAATCGTGGCCACCAGGGTCTTAGTAATAGCATAGTAGAAAGAGGGGGAAGTAAGTTAACTTCATACAAACGCACCGTGTGCGGCTTGTATGTGCGCGCCATAGTATCTATGCGCCGCCGCACGCACACTTACACAAAATCTCGCGGGGTTTCTCCGTGCACCAGTCGGGGCTAACTCGCGCGCGTTACGGCTTTTCGGCACCGCGAAATTAATGCAATCCCTTTTTTCATAAATAATACTGCTCTGTATCTTTACAAAAATTGTGTATTTGTTAGGAAAACCATTGTTGAACTTTATTGACTAATAATCATTGAATCAGTTATACAGAGATGAGTTGTTATATTTGGCAAGTGCCGGGCTTTAAACTAATGAATTGGTTGATAGTACCATATAGGTACCATATACCTACTGTTTACTCGAGCTCATCACCGCCCCGCGCCGTCCGTCAGTTGGCCCGTCGCTCTTTCTTTGATCGTAAAAGGTTTCATCATCGTTTAGGTAAAACCGACCTTACAAACCCTGTACCCAGATAATACAAGTAAAAAACAACTTCCCGACACTTGCCAATTTATAGACATTGAATTAAAATTTAGCTAAAAGTGACAATTAACCCTGAGACAGTAGGCAATTATATCGCGGATTGGGCCGGAGTTAGCCTACTTCCCCCTCTTTCTACTATGGTAATAGGGTCTTGTTTTTACCCTACGGTACGGAACCCTAAAAACGCCCATAGTTCAATTTTTATGTGTTGGCGTTTCCGTGATGATTTCGCCAGTGTCAATGCTGATGTATTACTATGTGTTGAAAGCTGTCAAATATTACCAATTAAAGTTCTATATTATAAATGGTTATAAATGTTAAGAAGTATTTGTAGTTTATTTATAAGCGAGTCATAATACCTAACTGTTAGTTGTAAGCATTGGTTGTATTGTATGCCGTTTACATTCGCACCTTGAACACCAACCCGTCAGCATAACTAAAGTGAGCAACTGAGTAAGCGCGTTTGTGCACTCATCCATATTCGATTCGTGTCCAATTCGTATATAAAAAAAAACATATATATGAATGGGTGCACAAGCTGACATTATGATATACAATTACTATGAAGGCCAAATCGGATATGGATGTGTGCACTAACGCCCTAAGGGTTTAGTGGCGGTTTAGTTTTCAAGGTGGGCATTATAAAGTCAAACGTTACTTAAATAATATTTGTTAATCAAATATACCTACTTTTTCGAATAAAGCCAAAGTCAATAAACTGGTTATTAATTTGATGCACCTACAACCTTATCTCTCATGTATAATCTCAAGAGCGTAGTGAGATTTTTTTACACTACTCGCCTTTTCGCTGAACGCGAGGATGGTTTCCGAGATAATTTTCGCTCGGAAACCATCCTCGCGTTCAGCACAAAACTCGAGGAGGGTTTCCGGAGCAGATTGTAAATTATCCTACTGTTCAACGCGGTATGGTGCTAAGTTGAGGTATGGTTTCATAAGACGCCGACTCGCCTCTAATTTAATAAATCTAATATACAGACACATCAGACACGACCCATCTGGTCGTGTCTGTATATTAAATATTTATGTGAAAATATAACTGCAACAGACATTATTATAAATACCAAGAAAGACCACTTTTTAAAAAAATTGTCTGTCTGTTCTGTATTTCTGTCTGTCTGTATGTTACCACATCACGCTGAAACTACTGGAACTATTTTAATGTAACTTTTTTATTCGACTGAGTTTTACTTGGATTCCAACTCAGGATACGCCACCTGACTTAGAGGGTAGGTAGGAAATTGAGTTTTGATTGTTTTTTTAATCGATTTTGATGTTTTTTTTTATTCGACTGGGTGTTGTTATCTAGAATCAAACTAGCCACGCCACCTGACTTGGGGGATAGGCTTATTAGTCTTTCTGATTTTGATATTACTTTTTTATTCAAACGAGGTAGGTATGTAAGTACTCCTGTTTGTATGAAAAACACGCAGGGTCCCACATATTGAAAACGCTTCTCCGCGCGTAGAAGCTGGATATTATTATATATATAGTTTTCCATACAAAGACCAAGAAACTCGAAACGTTTTTTGTGTTTGTATGGAAAACACGATCCGCGCGCGGTGAAGCGTTTCACAGTATGTTGGACCCCAAGGTTGGACCCTGCATGTTTTCCATACAAACCGGAATACATACAAGTAAAGTTACAGCTCACAGGAGATCTGCTCTTCGCCGCGCTAACAACAGTGGCCTTACCACTGTTCTTATCTGAAATAAATAGGGTAAAAATAAACTATATTGCTGTTTATGTTTCCTTTCATGCTGGACTGGGAGCAATAGAAAAACATAGAATGTGCCAGGTGCATCTCCTCCCGGGCATGCTGTAAAAACCATGTAAGGGATTTGGGGGTTTCAGTATATTGTAATTTAGGCGATGGGCTGACAACCTGTCACTACAGCAGATCTATCTTAAACAACCCTCAAAACGTGTGAGACGAGGCGTAACGACGACCTTTGTTTAGATCGTTGACGCTCTGCCTACCCCATTAGGGATACAGGCGTGATTTATGTATGTATATTGCTGTTCATATTTAAACCACCAAGTGTACGAAGTCGCGGGCACAGCTAGTTATATATAATTTTATTTATTCTAATACTCTTTAATCTAGCTTATATTACAATTGATTTAACTTACTGTCTCTTATTAGCATTGCTGATCCATTAGGTAAGTGAGGTGCCTCGTCGAGTCATAGGAGAACTATTCGCATAGGATACCTACTTGTACATTGCAGCAGTTGTGGATAAGGATAGGTGAGTGATTTAAAAAAAAATGTATACCTATTACCCCCTACGTTTGGTTTGTCCCCAAACTATATATATTAATTTATGCAAATTATATTTCTATGTATTTTTCTGGGAAATAATGTGGTATTATTATTTAACTAAAAAAAATATTTCGCAAATTAAGGAATATATTATACTGCCGGCGGGCAAAATCCCGACTTCTGAGGGACAACGTGATTTTAGCTGGCCCGGGGCCTCGATATCCTGAAAACATGCCTAACTTAAAGTGAAGTCACATTCATTAATCTTCTTACATGTTACATTTTTCAGAATGGCAGTAATTTGTTTTCTATGAATATACAAATTAAGTCTTTATTAGTATTTTAATATCATTAAAAATCCGATTTGAATTTGAAAATTAGAATGTTAAATTTTTGTGCGTTTTTGTTTTTATCATTAGTAGAACATGTGGTTAAAAAAAAACAGTACTTTTTTACACCCTATATAATACTTAATGTAATAATTTCCTTTCGCAGGTCTCTGCAAGGTGTGGTCTACTCTACAGGGTCAGCAGCAGTGGTATTGTTTTCATATTTTGGTTTGGATGCACCCAAAATGACGGAGAGTAGCACAGCTGATATAAAAGTAGATTTAGATTATGATAAGCTGTTTGCACCCATGGTGAATTGTCTCAAGATATGTGGATGTTTTCCAGCAGAAAAGAGAACACCTTTCTGGATAATGCACTTTGGGTCGATGCATGGATTATATACAGTGTATTTGGTCCTACTGTGCTACAGTCTATACTCGTATGATATTCATTCTGGTGATATGATAAATCTTTTCGCCAATGGAAGTTACGCTGTCGTTTATGGCGTGATATCATTAAACTACTTCAGTTTGATAAACCACCAGAAATTATTTTTTAGCTTGATGAATATTACGAAAAGAGATTACGCTAATGGAAAAGACCTTTTGCTTCGAGACAAAAAAATATTAATCAAGTATGCCAAGGAGGGTAGATTGATTGTTCTCGGTTGGATGTTCATCTGTTTGTCATACTTTTTTGTAAGCGGAATTATTCCCCTGCTGACCATGTTGTACCTTGCAATATTCGATGAATTCAGGGTTATTCAAGTGATTACTATAACTCTACCAAGTAGATTTGATGATGTCGGTGTGAATTTGAAGATGTCTATAGTTGTTGCATTGTGTACGTACTACATGTGGTATAGTATTGTCATGTACATAGCTGCAGTGCCTGTTGGGCTGATTTATATGCTCCACGCTTGTGGAAGAATTGATATTCTAAAAAATAAAATTCTAGACCTTTTCGTTACACAAGACCATACAGAAACTGAGATGATAGAGATGATCAAGGAGATCGCTATAGAGTTGCAAGATATTTATGAGTGAGTAATATTAATTTAGTAATTAGTAGTATTTCCTGATTATTTCCTAATTTAGTATTTAGTAGTATTTCCTGTGCCAATTAGAAAACATTCTAGAGAAAAATCAAATAAAAAAAATAACAGCAATGTAATTCATTTCTTTTACAGTTTTGTCGAAGATATAAAAGTTTCAACGAAACTTTCGTACGAAGTGACCTTAAGAGGATCGCCTATTATTATACCAATCACAATTTTTATCTTAATGGTAAAACGCGAATTTGTCTATAATTATAATTTACCCAACAGAACAGCATTGCTCTGCCTGCACAGCATAGAGCACAGGTCAATTGAATTATTATTATAAGTGTCTAAAAAGAGAGTTTACATCTGATGTGCTAGTTAAAAAAGCCATGAATTAAAACAAATTTGTTTGTTTTATTAAATTACATTCAAGAATTTATTTTATAAAAATAGTATCGTACAAATGTGATCCCCCCGCTCGGGTCGGGGTCATATCATATAACAGCACTCATTTTCACGAACACTATTTCATCTCGACGGGGAGACTTTTTTTGTGAATAAAGTATTTTATAATAATACTCATATTAATTATTATTTTATGAGTAATAAAATGGAAAATTAGTTGCAATTCTCGCCAAATGTAAAATATCAATAAAATATTTGTCTTTCAGATACAATTAATTTAAAATCACGGCTCTGTTTGCCCCTTAAACGCTATACAAACTTTAATTTTTCAGGGCTACTCTGGCAGCAACATAAGATGGGACAGCGTATTCTTATTGGCTGGAGCATTGGTTATCTGCAGTCTACCTTGCTACTATGGGACCGTGCTCCAGGAAAAGGTTACCTACTTATATTGTAGTAGTTAGTTGTATACTAGGTACACGTAGTATATTTATACTATTACTTTACTATACTATTTCTCCATGACACATTCATTACTGTTTGAAATGGAGATATTTTGCCTGCCACGTTCAGGGAGACGCAAATTACGCGGCGCGTCAAGTTCTTGTCTTGTCTTGTTTAGCGCCTGAACCATCCCACTGCTGGGCAAAGGCCAGTGGTAGGTAGTTATGAAAAATTCAAGGTAACGCCAACCGCGAATAAAAAAAAAACGGCCAAGAGCGTGTCGGACACGCCCACGTGTAGAGTTCCCTAGTTATACAGGGTGTAAACGCAGTACTTTTTTTTTACATTTTTACACCCTTAAACAACTTTTTTACTAGTTTTTTCCCATAAAACTTGGATTTGAACCTTATACGAAAGCTATACCTACAGATCATTACCTTGTCAGATATAGTACCTACTTATTGTTTGTATAAACCTGTGGTATAAACAGAAATATTTCGCAAAATCTTGCAAAAGACAACCCAGAAATTAATAAAAATTAAATATAAACAGGTCGATTTTCCTCAAAAATTGGTAAGTACTAAAAACTTCCATAACTCCTAAAAATTAAATAAGCTAGGTCGATTTTTCTCAAAAATTACTAAAAACTTCCATAACTCCTCAGACCTAAACTAATAAAATGATTTTGACCTAAGGAACGGTTGCGATTGATTAAAAAGAAGCTGGTTTAAAATAACGGACAAGCCCCATAGTAATATAAGTTGAGGTCATGGCCACTATTACTCCCGTTCCCATTCTTAATCACGTCAATTTTTTGATGTTGACGAAAATCGCAAATACAAAACATGTCCTACAAAGTATTTCCAAATAAAATACAAAATACTTTTCTAAAAAAGTATTTAAATACTAAATGGAAATAGGTTTTTAGTATTTTGCATTTTAAATGCTACTATTTCCCAAATGTCACATCTCTATTTAGGGTGCATATTCGGTATATCCTTTTTGTTACACGTTGTAACATAACAATACTTTATCCAGGGTTTAGACCTACGCGAATCTGTGTACTTCAGTGGATGGGAAGGCGTGTGGGACAAACGCACGCGCAGCTCGCTGCTGATTCTGATGACGCGCATGGAGCGCTCCATCGCCATCCGCTCCGTGTTTCGCGTCATGTGTCTCGACTCACTCACTGACGTAAGTAATTTACAGATTACTCGGAATCTTGGAATCATAATAAATACAGACTTTTTGTTTTTGATTTTTTGAGTTGGACTTTTCCTATATTTTTTATGGGCTCCTTTAACGTTACTGAAACGCCTCCTCAGCTATGCACGCAATTAAAATAACACCCTGTATTGACAACTGAACGTTTTGTTACAGGTTTTCCGTCAGGCGTATACTCTGTTAGGCGTTATGAACGCTTCGTCGGACTTGTAATTTTTTTCTCAGTCATCGTGCTATGCTATTTATACCTAGGTATACATGATTGTTGCACCGATTTATGAATATTTTTGCACTAATTACTTAATAGTTATTGTACCTAATAATTATCGAGTAGGTAAATATAAACAGGCAATGGGAACAGGACAGGCACATCACATCAAACTGATGAAGCAAATCTGTTACTACAAAGAACCATGAATTGCAACTATGACGTATATGAGGTTCTAAATTATCTTCTTATCTGATATTATCTACAAGATTTTCGATTGTGTTTTCACAGTAATGATTGTATGACTGTTGGGGGCGCCACTTAGCCTAAGGGAGTCTCTTCAATGAAAGGGGTGCAGTGCAGACTCATGCTCAGTGCTGTCGATTTGACGTGACGTGATAGCAAATAAACCTCAAAATAAACACACACATGACTTTGACATTACCAATCTGACGTAAGACCGCTTATTTGACGTAAATTAAGAGATAAGAGAGCACTTTCGCCAGGAAATTCGTTAGGAGTATATATTGTTCTGTGGGAAATTCTTTCAGGATATGATCGAGGTGATCGTTTTGTATGGGATAGTTGCCCTTCTTTAATTTTCCTGGTGACAGTTGTTCAGATTCGTTGACTGAGCAACCCCTATCAGTTTCTGGTACGCTTATGATGATTTTGGGAAGTCCTCTTTTACGTATACGTCCTTTTTACGTATACGTTAACCTCAAATTTCCCAATCTCTATACATAAACTATTCATTCGCATAAAATAAATATCTAAATTCAGAAATATATTGACGGAATGCAAAAAAATGTTTCCCCATGGGAAAACACCATTAGTCCCCTCATAATGCGCAATGATTGCCATAATAATAGAGCTTTTTACATTCAGAAACAAAACAGAATATTATATTGTAGGTTATTTTATGGTAGGTATCCATTATTTATGTTTAGCTATTATATCAATCACCCGGCGTCACCCACAGCTAAATCAGGTTTCCTGTTTTCTAATCGGTCCAGGAGTTTTGAGTTTAATGGTAATGGTACAAACATACCAAAGTTTTCCTCACTGTATGTAGGTACTTATAATAGCGGGAGTAAAAAAAATTAGATTACCAAAATTAAGGTGGCAACAGAGCAGAGGTGGCGCCTATTTTCGTCAGTTTCATGTACGTTCACACCCTAGAGTTTGGTCAGCTAATCATTTTACTCCCTGTATTTAGTGTACTACCTACTAGATTTTACCTCTACTGATGAAGAAAACGTTTATTTTGTAAAAACTTAAACCTTTAGGCCGCAATTACGCGTAAACAAGATTTAATATACCTATAGCTAAAATAAAACCATAAGTACCTGTCATTTTCCGTCTTAAGCGAATAGAAAATAACGGGTCCCAAATAAAATCCTTTGAAATTGAACGATTTCTAAGTCCGATTTCCGTCTATACTGCCTTCCTTTTCTGTTCGCTCAAGACTGGAAATGACAGGTAGGTATGGTTATTATTTTAGTTAAATCTAGTTTACGCTGAATTGAGGCCAATGTGTTGTTTTCCAGGTGTAATAAAAAGGAAATATATTTTCACCTTAGTATGTTTCATAGGCAAGGTTCTTCAGTTTCATGGTCTTTTCAGGCTATTCCTTAATTTTTTGGTGAATGGAAAATCTCTTTTAAATCCCAGTTGAATTTTTTGCGATAGTTGTAACAAACATATTTATCTTTATAATGTTAGTAAAAGTAAATAATAAACATAAATAATACAAATTTTAGTTTATACCTATCAATAGGAATAGTTGTTATATGATTTAAATAGTTATACAACGTGTAATAGAAAGGGTTTATGCATCGAGAAATGTGTGAATCTACCCATGAAACTGAACAACTTTCCCTGAGGAACATAGGTCGAAAAACGAAAAATAAATTTTGATCTTCCATACAAAATGCATCAGCTGATAGCGCATTTAGTATGGGAAGTCGCATTTTTTTTCGTATTTCGACTTATGTTCCTTAAGGAAAGTTGTTCAGTTTCATGGGTAGATTCACACGATGCATTTGCATATACCCTTTATGTTACACGTTGTAGATGGTTTAAGTATTAACCAACAGCAACGTGCTTATTTTTTCGCATATTTGCACAACTATATAGTAACTCATCTAAATAAAAATATTTCAACATTTATGTGTTTCTATTAGTATGCCTTTACACGTTTCTCAACTTTTAGTAATTGACTAGCACAAAAAATCCAATTTAAAGGGTGGCACCTTCGGTGGAAACGCACACTAACATCGTACTTCACTGCCGACCATCATCAGGCAAGCATAGCATTCTGATTTCGTCTAAGCAGCATTTGGCTATGGACAGGACCTGCCCCCGTAGCATGCAGCCGCGATAAGGCCGTGATAGCCGTTGTATCACACATTTTATCACATCTATCTGTCAAATCATATGGGAGTTTGACAGATAGATGCGATAAATTCGTTATCGCGACAGGGCAGGGCATATCGTTTGAACCATAAACGAATTGTTTTGAAAATGGCAGCGAGCACCCTAACCAGTACTTACCTACATGTTATTTGAATCCTGATTGTGATTATAGCTTGGACAAAACACAGGTTGTTTCGTCCAAGGATTATAGATTACAAACGAGCAAAAAACATGCACCATAACAAAGCTGCGTCCAAACAATGGGACGGTGGGCCAAGTGTTCTGTAATCGCGAATCAAGGCGACACAATGGCCAGATGCTCTTGATACAATAGTCAAATGTTCTGATATGCGACTCATTGGTCAAATGTTCTGATCCGGTGAATGTAAATGGACGTGTTGCTAGTGCTGTTGCTGGTAGCAGCGGCTCGTGGCGGCCGGCTGTTCTGCGACCGCAACAAGATGCCGCTGGAGCAAGGCGAGTGGTCCAGAGACTTCTACCAGATGGACACAGCCACCATAGAGAACCCGCCTGTCTCCGTCCTCGAAGGCCAAATCTACGTATACGAAAACTTCTTCCCAAACAGGTTACTCACAATATAATTTTTTAAACACTCGTTCGCGATTATTTTTACTCATTTTACTATTTCAAACGGGTCATCTCGCGATACGTACGTACCTATTTAGGTAAAACATAAGAGTTACCTTTTATCCTGACGTTTCGATTTTCAGTTGACCCGCGACTACGGCCTGTGAAACCAAGTCGAAACGTCGGGATAAAAGGTAATTCCTATGTTTTACATATAATGCAATAAAACTCAACTAAAAAAATAATATAAAATAAATAAGCCAGTCAGGTTGATATTTCTCGAAAATTACTATAAACACCTTAATAACTCCTAAATGACTTATTAAAAATCGCTGAACATACGCGGGGGTGATTTGGTACCCTGTTTGTATTTGTAATATTTAGAGGATGACTCTTATTGGCTTTTCACTTGCTCATTAATATAATATTTCAGCACGATCCGCTACATCCACGTGGACAACCTGGCGATCAAGTCGTGCGGGGCGAGCGCGTCCGTCAAGGCCGGCGGGATCAACACGAGCGGCGTGATGATAGTGCTGCACTCCGGGCCGTACCAGGAGATCCGCAGCGTCATCGACATCTGGGGCACCAGGGACTCGGTCAAGCGCGAGGTAGGGATGTGACTCTCAAACAGCCGGCAGGATCAACACGGGCGGCGTGATGATAGTGCTGCACTCCGGGCCGTACCAGGAGATCCGCAGCGTCATCGACATCTGGGGCACCAGGGACTCGGTCAAGCGCGAGGTAGGGATGTGACTCTCAAACAGCCGGCAGGATCAACACGGGCGGCGTGATGATAGTGCTGCACTCCGGGCCGTACCAGGAGATCCGCAGCGTCATCGACATCTGGGGCACCAGGGACTCGGTCAAGCGCGAGGTAGGGATGTGACTCTCAAACAGCCGGCAGGATCAACACGGGCGGCGTGATGATAGTGCTGCACTCCGGGCCGTACCAGGAGATCCGCACCGTCATCGACATCTGGGGCACTTTTTTTTTGGTGATGTTTGAACAAATTTACAGCTTTTAGATTTTTTAGACACTGCTTCCTTCTAAATTTCATGATTGTAGGTCCACGGGAAGTACCCTGTAGGTTTTTGAATCTTGAGGAAGGCAAAACCTATAGGGTACTTCCCGATGTAGGATCTTGAAATTTTGCAAGAAGCAATGTCTCCTAGCACAATCAAAGGGAAAAATCCAAAAACTGCATTTTTTGGGTTAGATCACAAAAAAAGTATACTTTTAGTTTTCAGTTCCCTTGCAAATAATCAAACAAACGTTCATATCTTTTTGATTGCGAGGACTTACGAGTATGATTCTTTTACAGATTCAAGGGATCGTAGACATGAGTATTCAGTGTAAATTTCAACTTGATACATTCAAGCATTTCTGAGAAAAAGGGTGGTGACAGACAGACCGACAACCGAGTGATCCTATACGGGTTCCTTTTTTCCTTTTGTGGTACGGAACCCTAAAAACAATCCATTTTAAGGGAATCTATTTTATACAGTATTCCATTTCTTATAGTAGTTTCTTAAAAATTTCTCCATAATGTAATGTACCCTCGTTCCGTTAAGGACAGATTCCGTTTCCCTCCATTGTTGCAATAATCGATGTTTTTTTTTATATCCCTAGCGCGAAACCCTCAAGCGCCAGCAGCTCGTCTCTCCTAACGACCTCAACGCGATGAAGAAGCTCAGCTCCAAGTATCTGTTCAAGGGAATGCGCACTGTCAATCACAACTTCCATAATGACACAAATTTCGAGGACTGATTGCTATGTATACCGGGTGTAAAAGAATTCACTGACCTTAAGGTTATGAAACTACCCATGAAACTAAACAACTTTTCAAATGGAACTTAGGTTGAACTATTTGTAAAATAGGGGGCTTTCTTCTGGCTCAGCTTTGTATGGGAGGCCCTTTTCTTCATATTTCGACGTACCTATGTTCCTTGGTAGGGGAAAGTTGTTCAGTTTCATGAGTAGGATCACACCCTAAAGTTTGATTAGCCATTTTTTTTTACACTAAGCATCTTATTTGCTTCTTACGAGTAATACTTCTAGGCTAAACACACGATATGAGTACCTACCTTACCTATGGTTCCGGCATTATATGTATTTTATATCTTTTGGAAATTGTGTTTTCATTTTATTCCACGTATAATGATAATGAGACAGATTTCTTTGGAAATAATTGTGTTGTATTTCTCAGTACGACAAAGATTTTTCTATATCTTGTAGTGGTAGAAATAATAAATAAATGGAACTTCTAATATGTTATGGGGATCCCCGGTGCCACCAGCGCCCTCATCAGTTAAAAAATCAGTACTCACTGTAAACGCAATTAATCGAAAATCCGGTAGATCAGATTAAAGTATAGGTACTGAAGTTTATTTTAAGCACTATAAATTCATGATTCTGTGTTTACAACAGTTACAGATACCAAAAGTGCTAAAAGTGACCGCTTTTCGCAAATTTTCTTTCTGTTACTACCACGAACTATGAATTTCAACGAGGTTCTAAATTATCTTTTTTGCTTTTACTTCAATATGATTTACCGGATTTTCGATTAATTGTGTTTTCGGTGAATCATGATTTTTTAACTGATGAGGGCGCCACTTGGCTCAGGGTAGCCCCTTATGCACCATATTTGAGATTATGGTAAGAAAAACAGTAGATAGTCGTTTGTAGATATGCCAAATATTTAGGAGCTAGTTTCTACCTCTTCATTCAATGAAAATAACGTGATACTAATAATAATAAATTGGTTTAAAGCACAAAAAATATATCATTTTTAAAATTCTCTCGTTATTTTTATATTGAGGTGAATAATGTTAAAATTAAACACCTGAAAATAATGTACATTTAAATAATTTATTCGCAACATTGTACATGTAGTTTATAATAAATAAGCCCATCCATTTTGGGTGATCAGAGTTAATTCGTCATTATGTAACTTGAAAATCTCTGATTTCTTTTTGATGGTACATCCATGGGTACATCTAGGTTCTATAAAATAATGATTGAAGTCAACACGACAAAAGCCCTCGAATCGAATCCTTCCAGGACATTAGCTTTGAACTTCAACTTACCTACTAATTTATATACCGGGTGTAAGGGTAAGCGACAGCATAACTAAAACTGAACAATTATCGCCAGGAAACTATTTCAGGAAATGTTTTTTAGACTTTTCCATACAAAATTACAACCTCGATCAGACAATTTGTATGGCCTGAAAGAATTTCCTGCTGATAGTTGTTCAGTTTCATTCACTGAGCAAACCCTTTCAGTTTTCGGTACGCGGTACGCTGTTCCTTACACCCGGTATTTCGATAGATCCTAGCCTAACATAAGTACCTACTTTTAATAAAAGTTCAAAATACCCGACATCATACAAAAAAAAATTCAATTCATTGTTTCTTATTGAGTTTTAACAAATGAATGACGAAAGTAGAGTTTAATTATTGATATCTTTACCTCCTGCTAGCTCCCAAAATAACCCAAGATTCATACTCGGGAACAGTTCCACGGAGGATAGTTCTTACATGTATAGAGCTTTATACAGGGTGTTAAAAGAAGTATTGCGTTCCTTTTATTGCAAAGCACATAAATTATAGCTCAAAATAAAATTTTGACTTGCACACACAAAATTGCAGATC
>JARACY010004821.1:0-24842 GCA_029255725.1 Scrobipalpa atriplicella | reverse complement strand
AACATGTGAGTGGACGAAGGACTTCTTTGGCGTGGGTTTTTTCTACGTTTTGTTATACTGGAACTTTGCTAAATTCAGCGGGTTATTTTTTATTGCTTGACCTTGAGCGCATTATCCGTCATGTGAGGGAATTAATTAAGTATGAATTTTTAAAGCATGGCAAAAACACTAGTTCCGAGCCGAAAGGTAGCAAAACTTTTTTTGTGTAAAGCAAATTCTATTCATGCTACTTCTGTCATGTCTTTAAAAATTCATAATTAATTAATTACCTACTTAACAATTTATTTTTATTATGATGAAAATATTCTTCTAATTACATGATCTATCTAAAAATAAGAAACTGGTACCTTAGATTCAGGTTATTATACCGAATAGTCGCATATTATAGCACTATAGGACACTGATCTGTCAAGTGCGTATCACTGGGGTGGATACATAAGTACCCTCTGGTGACGTCATCGTGAATGGTGTGACTCTACCACCTGTAGAAACTTGGCTTCAGACAGTCACTTTTTTACTGACATCAAAAACCCTCTGTCAAGGTCTGTCTCTGTCAAGTCATAGAGTTCTAGTCAGTCAGTCAGCGTCGATGGTAAAAAAGTTCGCTACACTACCCATGAAACTGAACAACTTTCCCTAAGGAACATAGGTCGAAATACGAAAAAAAAAAAATAAGCTTCCATTCAAAATGCATCAGCTGATAGCGCATTTAGTATGGGAAGTCAATTTTTTTTTTCGTATTTTAGGGAAAGTTGTTCAGTTTCATGGGTAGATTCACACATTTCACAATGCATATACCCTTTATGTTACATGTTGTATATTTATTAACGCGAAGATTCGAGCTTGCTCCGCTCGCTTGCTTACGTTCGCTCGATTCTACGGGCCTTAGTGAAAGCGACATCTACCGACAACGAAGCCTAACTACTATGGTTTTTTTTTCTTAGATGCGGCGGCGGGGGTGGTGAGGGGCGCGGCATGCAGGGGGGCACGCCCGCCGCGGACGCCGACCAGGCGCAGTTTGAGGCGGACAAGCGCGCCGTCTATAAGTCAGTATTAAAGTATCTAGTTATGAATTCACATAGAAGCAAAGCTAGCTTCGCTCGCGATTTGAGTCAATGTATTCCATCAATAACGTAAAATCACGGGCTCGCTTCGCTGGCAATATGACTTGGTATACCGGGTGTAAGGGACAGCGTCACGCAAACTTATAGGGGTTGCTCAGTCAACGATACTGAACACATATCACCAGGATTTTTTTTCAGGAAATGAAAAAAAATATTTGCTTTTCCATACAAATTGTCTGATCAATGTGGTAATTTTGTATGAAAAAGCAAAATTTTATTTTCATTTCCTGAAAAAAAAATCCTGGTGGTAGTTGTTCAGTTTCGTTGACTGAGCAACCCCTATAAGTTTGCGTGACGCTGTCCCTTACACCTTATATAGTCAAACACATAAGAGTAGAAATTAAAAAGTAGCAACATCGTCGTGTCGTCCCTTTCATATCATAGCAACGCGGTTTGAAAGGGACGACACGACGATGTTGCTACTTTTTAATTTCTAACTCTTATGTGTTTGACTATACCTCGACAGAGAAATCTGGTTAATATAGTAACAGCCATGCCATGTTACAGTACAGCTACCTTAATTTATAAATTAATAACATAGAAAAAGCATTATTAATCGATTTTTCTTACTTTTTATACACCCTGTACACCACACTGTTGAAAAATTGAAAAGCCAGGGTCGATCACTTGAGTTAGATCCAGTACCTAACCTTATTTACTGTTAGTTTTAAATTTTTTGTTTTTAAATGTGTCTCCTTGAATTGCAGACACCCGCTGTTCCCCCTGCTAGCGCTACTGCTGGAGCGATGCGAGCAGGCGACAGCTGGCGCGGAGCCGGCTGCGGCGGACGCGTTCGGCGCAGACCTGCAGGCTTTCGTGCAGCACCAGAGGCGGGACAGACGCCCATTCCTCGCCGACGAGCCGGAGATCGACGGACTCATGATTAAGAGCATCCAGGTGGGTTGTAATGCCGGTTTTAAGTCCAACATCCAGCTTCAGGCAGTTGTCCAAAAGTAAACATTCTGGGAGCGCTACATAGTCCAAAGGGCAAGACTCTCAAATCAGAAGGAGTGGCGAAATTGGGAACCGGAGGCTAAGATTTACTTGAGATCGCCGGACCAGCTAAGGCTCGTATTTATAAATCGATCTCAAGATTGAGAATATTAAGTATGGATTTGACAAGTCGTTTTGTACTGAAATGACATTTCTGATACGAGCTCAAACTCGCTGTCACACTTGAGAGCTGTTTATTAATACGGGCCTAAGTAAGGTGACTTGTAAGGTGGTCATCAGGCCTCCATCCAGCTCTAAGCCACCAGACCAGCAGACCTTTGAGCAGAGAAGAGACAGACGCCCATTCCTCGCCAACGAGCCGAAGATAAATGGACTCATGATTGAGAGCATCCAGGTGAGGTGTGAAGTCAGTTTTAAGGCTTCCACTCTAAAGCAGTTGCCAAAGAAGGTAAAAAGACAAGCCACTTAAGTCAAAAAAAGTTGCGAAAGGATGTTTCATTAGTGGAGGGAAAAAACCACTCTTACTTGACCTTCCCTTGCTAGCAATTTGTATGAAATGAGAGCTCTCTCAATATCTCAGGATCCAATGGAGATGTTTTTTTACCGTCATAATGAAAAATGCTCATTTTAATCATGTGTTTTAGGACCAGCTAATGAAATGACAAATGGAGCTGGGTGCAATATGCCCATCATCCTTTAGAGCCGGAGGTCATGATTTTATGTCTATGTCTGGACAAAATAAAGGACAATGGACAATAATGTATGGAACATGGTTCAAGACGCTACACTGATAAGACTTGTAGGAAATGAAAGTAAATACTTGGCTTATGATTCGGGACAAATATTATCAAAATCCGTCTCGATGAAAATGACCATGTTAAAGTGACCATAAAAGTACTTGTCCCGAATCATATGCCAAGTATTTACATTCATTTCCTACAAGTCTTATCAGTCTAGCATCTTGGACCACTTTTGCCCATTGTCCTTTCACGAAAATAATATAGGTAAGAACGCGAGCGAAGCGAACTCGACTCTTCATGAAAACAAACACGCTAAAGCGAGCGAAGCAAGCGCAGGCGCGTGCGCTCTCACAAATAAGTATGTTGCAACAATTGAATCTTTTGTGCACGTTCCAGGTGCTCCGCATCCACCTGCTGGAGCTGGAGAAAGTCCAGGAGTTGTGCCGCGACTTCTGCGGCCGCTACATCGCCTGCTTGAAGACTAAGATGCAGAGCGAAAACTTGCTGCGGACCGACTACTCCTCAGGTAACAGTAACACACACACACACACATACACACACACACACACTCTCTCTCTCTCTCTCTCACACACACACACACACACACACACACACACACACACACACACACACACACACACACACTGGATGTGAGAGTTTTTAAACCACCTAAATAGCATAGCCTTTGATATGGCTTGTGCTATGACAGCGACTCTGGGACCAATGGCTTAACGTGCCCTTCGAAGCACGGAATCTTTACGTGGGAGCGTCGAATCGAACCATACAGGATTGCGGTACTTCATTTCTCACTTTCACCACATTGACTTTCACTACCGGCACATTATTATGCTAATCCCACTACACTATCACAATAACAGCCGCGAAAAACTAAATTAGAAAGCCAGAAAATCCGACCTGCAGCGATTCGTTACGGTTCCCGCGTAAAACTCATCGATGCTAGAGTACTGGTGTGTAGAGAGGGACAAATGATAGCTTTTGATGACTTTTACATTTCAGATGATATTTTATTATTTATTATATGCATCGTGAAATGTGTGAATCTACCCATGAAACTGAACAACTTTCCCTAAGGAACATAGGTCGAAAAACGAAAGAAAGAAAAAATTACCTTCCATACAAAATGCATCAGCTGATAGCGCATTTAGTATGGGAAGTCAAAACTTATTTTTCGTATTTCGACCTATGTTCCTTAGGGAAAGTTGTTCAGTTTCATGGGTAGATTCACACATTTCACGATGCATATACCCTTTATGTTACACGTTATATATTTTTTTTTACATTCAGGCACGAGCCTACCCTGGAATAGGGTAGGGTGATTGGGACCCGGTACGGATTGGTTGACATCACACACAACCTTTGAATTTCTTCGTTGTAGCATGGGTGTATAGGTTTCCTCACGATGTTTTCCTTTACCGTACATAATAATGGGTTTCGAACCACGACCTCCTGCACAAGACCTATCCACTACACGATATATTTTATTGTAAATTTATTTTTTTCTTTTTTTCCAGGTGGTGTGGAAAGCAACAACAATTTGTCCAGCACTCTAGATGACCATTCCAGCACTTCGAACTCGCCTCAGTATCAGGTACACACATAAAATCACGCCTATGCCCTTACGGGGTAGGCAGAGCAACAACAATTTGTCCAGCACTCTGGATCATTCCAGCACTTCGAGGCTGTATCTCATGAACCGTGATAGTTAGACAGTTGAAATTTTCACAGATAATGTATTTCTATTGCCGCTATAACAACAATACTAAAAACTGGCCAAGTGCGAGTCGGACAGCAGATATGATGTTTTTGCCATTTTTATAAAAGGTGGTACGGAACCCTTCGTGCGCGAGTCCGACTCGCACTTGGCTGTTTTTTTCTTACACCTTGTGAATCCGCCATTTTGTTTTTCAGTCGCCGGCCGCGCCACCTATCGCCGCGCCGGCGTACCCGGTGTTCCCGACTCACACCGACATGCCATTCTCGCACGCCGCAAGGGAACAACGTATGCAAAGCTAATTGCAGATGGCGCCACTGTTGAGTGTTCCAAAAGAGACCAATGAGAAGACACAAAATTGACATTGATATTGACAGATTACTGACCAATCACAGGAAAAAGGAACACTCAACAGTGGCGCCATTTAGTTCTCAGTTTTTAACCCCGTAGGGCATTAGCCTGCCTACCCTCAATAGGACGATTGGGCCATCCTATTGAGGGTAGGCTCATGGGCCAAGTATGGATTGGTTGACTTCGCATATAACTTTTGAATTTCTTCGTAGGTGTGTGCAGGTTTCCTCACGATGTTTTCCTTCACCGTAAAAGCGCCGAGAAAACGTACATATAAAATTCGAAAACCGAAAAATACATTGGTACGTGGTGAGATTCGAACTACGACCTCCCGCACAGAAGGCCGCGGCCCTATCCACTACACCATCCGGGCTCAAAATATTTTTTCCCATATATTTAAATTAATTTTAATTTATTTTATTCTAGCTCCATCACTAGTAGTGCAAGGGTCAACGCCTATTGGACAGATCGGTGCAGCACTTCTCTCTAATGATAGTTTCACAGGTAAGTGCTGTTTGAACGGCCTTTAAATTATTAGAATAGAATAGAAATTTATTTGGTATTAAGTAGGTATTACAATGTTGTACTTATAACTAATACGTATAACTACAAAATACCAAAATGGTTGCCACTCAGCATTTTGTCTCAGGTCGCTGAAATACGTATGCATCTGGATAAGACTTAATAATACTAACAAATTACTGGTTTGGTTAACAAAATATGTAAAATAAAATGATCATAACAATACATTCATAAAATCACGCCTTTATCCTTAGGTAGACAGAGCGAAAACGACCCAAAGGTCATTCCGCCACGTCTGACAAGTTTTGAGGGTCATTACAGATAATTTCGTATATTACTATATAGTGACGAGTTGTCAGCCCATAGAAACCCTCGAATCCCTTAGCTGGTTTTTACAGCATGCCCGGGAGGAGATGCAGCTGGCACATTCTATGTTTTTCCATCGCTCCCAGTCCAGCATGGAAGTATCCTACCTTCATGTTCCTAGTAGTTATAGATATATGTTATAGTTGTTATGAAAAAACGTTTTGTATTCTTTCCCAGGCACAAACTCAAACTCGTGCTCATCCGTATCTGGCTCGCCGCCGCCCCAGCCGGGCGACGACGACGCGGGGGGCGACAAACGAGGTGTGCTGCCCCGACACGCTACACAGGTCATGCGAGCGTGGCTGTTTCAGCATCTCGTGGTTAGTAATGAGAGGTCACAGGTCACCAAAGGTCAAATAAAGGTCATATGCAGTCATTAAAAGTCACTGAAGGTCACTTAAGATGGCTTAAGTTAACTGAAGGTCACTAAAGGTCACTTAAGGTTACTAATGCTCACAAAAGAAAGGTAACTGAAGGTCACCAAAAATCACTAAAAGTCATTAAAGCTCACTAAAGTTCAAGTTCAACTGGCGACGACGACGCGAGGGGCCATAATAGAGGTGTGCTGCCCCGACTCGCTACACAGGTCCTGCGTGCGTGGTTTTTCCAACAGTTGTAATAAATAAAAGTACGGATTACAGCCATGCTATAATTTATGCGGGTGTCGCCCTGTGAGGACAGAATAAACAAAATGCTAAACGCAATCTACAACGTGTAACCAAAAGGGTATATGCATCGAGAAAGGTGTGAATCTACCCATGAAACTGAACAACTTTCCCTAAGAAACATAGGTCGAAAAACGAAAAAGAAAAATTGACCTTCCATACAAAATGCATCAGCTGACTGCAAATTTAGTATGGGAAGTCAATTTTTTTTTTTCGTATTTCGACCTATGTTCCTTAGGGAAAGTTGTTCAGTTTCATGGGTGGATTCACACATTTTACGATGCATATACCCTTTCTGTTACATTTTGTATACCCTTTACACACAATATTAGCTCTAAGTTTCATTTGTTCTCCAGCACCCATACCCCACCGAAGAAGAAAAGCGCACCCTAGCAGCTCAAACCCGGCTGACACTTCTACAAGTCAACAACTGGTTCATAAACGCGAGACGCCGCATCCTGCAACCCATGCTGGATTGTGCTGATAAACCTGGTGAGATTATAGGCCACTTAAACTTCAAAGTCTCAAGAGACCAAGGTCACAGGACCCAAGGTCACAATAGACCAAGGTCACAACAGACGTTTTTAGGGTTCCGTAGTCAGCTAGGAACCCTTATCATTTCGCCATTTCGTCTGTTTGTCTGTATGCCGCGCCCCTGTGAAAACTTTAGTTTTTCACCTATTAACATGTTTGGTCTGAAGATAGATTATAATGACGCAAATCTAGAAATGTAAAAAGACAATTCAAAGATATTATTTTTGGACCTCCTCCCATACAAGTGAAAGGGGGGGAAAAAATAATATTCTTTGAAAAAAAGTCATATTTGCATTCAAAGTTGCAGTATTTGTCACAAATTTAATCTAGTCATATCTTCAAAACTATAAATGCAAAAATTATGAAAAAAATATGGAATATAGCTCTTTAGTTGTTGTTGTAATAAAAACTATAACGAAAAATATTTAGGAAAAACCGTTTCAACAAAAACTATTTAATCTGTAAAGGTGAAATGATCCTTATACAGCTTTTTATAAGCTTGAAATCAAATTTTGAAGATAATTATGTTGTTATAAGTAAACATATAAATATAAGGCTACGGAACCCTACATATGGGCGTGTCCGACACGCTCTTGGCCAATTTTTTAACAACAATTTTCCTAACGAACTTTAAAAGTACGCACATTTTTGCACACACCAACAAAAACACAAAATGTGTATTCTTAAATTGAAATTTGTTTCTTTTCAGTTTAACCACAGAATATATAATAGTATGGTTTAATAAAATTGAGAAATAAAGAATAAATTCGTATATTTATTTATAACACATTTGCTCGTAAAGGGTCTCTTACTACACCAATTTCAATATTGTATTGTATCTTATTACGTACTTGAGCGTAATCGTAATGTAAAATGCACGAGTGCTGTAAAACAGACGAGTTTTTTTTTTAATTAGGTAAAACGCACGGTTTATTGAACGGTACTTTTTAAATCTTAGCAAAGAGTTTTTATGGCAGAAAAATGGTCAACATTTTATAAATAAAATTAACTTTGGGAGATAAAGTATAATAAAATAAACATTTAATTCTTTGATTTAATTATTTTTTACAATAAATTACAACCATTTATCTGTAACAAAATAAAAAAAATATTAATTTAGTTTATTAGTAATACTGGCTGGTTTTTTGTGCTTTGTCTGAAAAAAAAGCGCTGCGCGATATATACTAGGTAATCTGGGGTACGTTCAGAAACGCTCGATCGATCAAAATTTAACCTGGTTAAAAATTATATTGCCCGTTCAGAGACACCTGGCAGACGAAATTTCGACTAGGTTAATTTTTATCCGGCCCGTTCAGAGGCGCACCACCGGAAGTGAGGTTTTATCTGACAGCAGCTAAGGTGCACGTTCAGTGCGTCCCACTAGTATAAGATTCGATCGGTATAAATATCGAACTGGGTCGACTGAACGTACCCCTGTGGATAGCAATAGCAATATCGCCTCGGCTGTAACTATCAACGCACCGCACTTGTATCGTAATGTACTATTACAGGTGGCAAGAAGAGTAAGAATGGTTCGTCAATAAGCAAGAGGTATTGGTCCGACGCACTGTCTAACCCACAGTTCTCTGCAGGTACGTTTTTTAACTACATACATACATAATATAATCACGCCTTTATCCCTATCGGGGTAGGCAGAGCGTAAACGACTTAAACAAAGGTCGTTCCGCCACGTCTGACAAGTATTGAGGGTTATTCCAGAATGATCTGTAAATCGCTTTAGTTAGTGACAGATTGTCAGCCCATCGCCTAAATTACATCGAATCCCTTAGCTGGTTTTTACAGCATGCCCGGGAGGAGATGCAGGTGGCACATTCTATGTTTTTCTATCACTCCCAGACCAGCATGAAAGTAACTTAACTACTACCTATTATTATATTCTGTGCTACTACAATAAAATAGCATTTTTTTTTACCTGGAATACCAATCAACCTTATTAATTAGCGTTAAAAATATATATAGAGGCCTTATGCATTACAAAATGAAGAATTACTTCCGATTTTCGCAAAACGTAAAATATGCACTAACATTTTTATATTTGAGACACAATAAATTTATTTCTTGGGAGGGCGCTGGGGAGCTCAACATACCACCTTAAGCCTCATTCCGAGAGAAGTAGGTACTATTTTATACAGGGTGTAAAAAAAAATTACTGCGTTCCTTTAAACCAGATGTTCTACTGATGATACCAAACAACTTTCCCAAAGCAGAAAAATTTTAGCGGAAAAACAAATTTCCTTTTCCATACAAAGATGCTTTCCAGGATCTGCAGTTTTGTATGGACAAGGCAAAATTTTATTTAGAGCTAAAAATTTTGTGCTTTGGGAAGGTTGTTTGTTATCATCAGTAGAACATCTGGTTTAAAGGAACGCAGTACTTTTTTTTACACCCTGTATATTCTGTGCCAGAGGTGAGGACGTACTTATATGAGCTGATTGTGATATATTTCCAGGTCTACTCTCCTCATCAGAAGACGAAGACCAGGAAGACACAGATGATGTTCAAAACGCACCAGATGAAGGCGAGAGGTCTCCAGATGAGGAACGCAGCCATGATCACTTCCCGCACGTACAGGCCATGCATTAGAGAAAAGAGGTTTGTTCTGTAGCAAGTTCGATAGAGTGATGTGATGAAAAAGCAAACAAATTATTTGTTTCAATAATTTTTTTCTTAAAGAATAGCGGAAAGAGCCTTTATAATTGAAGGAAAAGTCAGGAAAAAGAAAGAAAGAAGGAAGGAAAGGGTAACAAAGAAAGAAAGTCGACAAAGTGATGTAATGACTATTGAACGGAGCAGACGGATTCCTTGTTTAATTTCAATAGATTTATTTTCTGCACAGATTCGCAAAGTAGACTCTTATTGTTTTTAAGTTTTTATTTTTTATCACCTGGTATATACCACTTGGTTTTTATAATACGCTATTTGACTACTTGTCAAATTAGCGACTTTTTATGAAATGTCAAAAACTATTTTTTGTATAAAAATACTGGGTTATGACGTCACACGCAAGTAAATGTTGACTACTCAAATCAATAACTTCCTTATTAAATCGAAATGCGCATTTTTTTTAAATGAGTAAGTGATCCACAGTATTTTAGCCGTCGGTTCTAAGGTATAAACGTGTTGAATTTTTTTAGCCACCCAGTCGACACCGTGCCGCGTCGCTCTGCTGCAGCTACCATATTAATTTTGGTAGCCAAGAAAAAGACTTAAATTATAGCAATTTTTTTTTCTTAGCTATTGAAAATATCTGATAAAAGAATTGAAATTATTTCATGACAATCTTCCATGTCACAAGAATGTTATAAAATTATGAAAAAAGACATATTATACGAACGGTATACCATAATTTTTAGTGAATTTTTGTACTGAATACTGGACATTCCTCTGGGATTATTTATGAAAAAAAAAATAGTTTTTTTTTAAATTTTAGTTCCTTTCCAAAACTTATTTATTTATCAATGTACACAAATACAAGGTAAATGTATGTGTTAAAATAAGTAAATAAAAAGAAATATATTTAATTTATTTGTTTAAATGTAAAAATTTAAACTTTCACAAATTAAAAAGCATTTAAGAATTTTTTAATGAATTTGTTTGTATATGTTGTAATTTCTATGATTCGCTAAAAACATATTTCAAAGTTCAATTAAATTGTTTCCATTTTGTAATTTTATTTATTACGTTTGAGAAATGGTCCAGTATTTCGTCTTTTAGTATAGAAAACATTGTATACGTAATACATACCTCACTATGTAAATTAAAAATCTTTTACTACTCGTTAATTTAGGTTTAAAAAAATCATTTTCGTTTTCTCGAAATTTCTAATCACGATAGACGAAATTAGATGTTATTTTGCTCTGTTTATAAAAATTTTGATTCAAACTTTTCTTTATAAAACAAGTTTCGTCAATTTTGAGCACCCAGGTTGTGAGTTAAAAACATTTTTTATTTTATTTTCTAGTATTATTTTGTTCCCATTCGCTGACTGAACACAAATGAAATAGAAATAAGTATAAAAACTAAACCACAAAAACTATAGAAAACCGTCCACAGAAAAACTGTATTTATTTAATTAAATTGTAAAAAAAAAAGTTTTTAAAGTATACTCATTATTAAATTATGATTTTAGAAGGCAGCCATATTAGTTTTAAAATTAAAATATCATAATAAGGCAGTAACATTATTTTAACATTGGCAACTTTTGGGCTGTTTAAATAATTGTAGCTTTTTCAATATTGTTGCGTTTTTTTTAATAGTAGTATTTTGATTTTTTTAAAAAAAGGAAACCTCCAATGTTAGAATAATTGTATTGTAAAATTTTAAAAACGATTATATACGACCTAAATATACGATTTCTGCAATATGTATACTCAAAAAATAAACTGTTCGATTCAAAATTGTATACGTCAGAAGTATTAAATATAAAATTTTAGAATTTAGGAGTAATTTTATTATTTGAAAATTTGTTTTACTGAATTTGACAAAATTTTCTACTGAAAAAAGTATTATTATTATTTTTAGTGAAAGTTTTTGTCAAATTACTTAATAATTATAAAAAGTAGGAATAAAGGCTTAATTTAACCACATTAACGAAAATATAAACATTTTCTTTGGTGTGGCTCTATAATTAATTAGATCCTAAATAATAGTGACACTGATAAAACAAACTTATCTAATAATCATCAGAAAAAAATACATTAAATATTTAAATTCAGTATACCTACAGATATAATATTTAAAAGGTTGATAATTTTCTATTCATTTCTGTTCCTAATTTTAGAAATAGGTTAGGTAGAATCGATTACACCTTTTTTTTATTGTATGATTTTTCCCATTGTTATTTACAATTTTTTCCCATTGACTTCCGTTCTGGACTGGGAGCAATAGAAAAACATAGAATGTGCCAGCTGCATCTCCTCCCGTGCATGCTGTAAAAACCAGCTAAGGGACTCGAGGGTTTCAGTATATTGTAATTTAGGCGATGGGCTGACAACCTGTCACTACAGCAATATACAGATCTATCTTACACAACCCTCAAAAACTTGTCAGACGTGGCGGAACGACCTTTGTTTGGGTCGTTGTCGCTCTGCCTACCCCATTAGGAATATAGGCGTGATTATATGTATGTATGTATGTATGTATAATTTTCTATTTATTTCTGTTCCTAATTTTAGAAATAGGTTAGGTAGAATCGATTATACCTTTTTTTTTGTTTGATTTTTCCCATTGTTATTTCCAAAAAATGGTTGCTATATTTAGAATCTACTCAAGCCAGTGATGTCTGCTAAATTCGCAACGGATATACGTAATACGGAAAGGTGAAAAAGATTTTTTATATTATTATAAATAAGTATTAATATTACTACATGTACTTGTACCTATTAGTAGTGTAAAATTGTAATTTAAAACGTATTTTGACTTTTTGCGCGATTGTACTAAATATTTTTGACAGCATATTAAAATAAATCGTTACCAACAAAGTTATTGCTAGAAAATATGCAAAAACGGATTAAGATTTATTTTATATTTAGGTATTTAGTACAGTTGTCCGAAAAGAAATTCGAATAAAAATGCCAATATTTTTTACTATACGGTAGGGCTTGGTCTGAACTTTTTTTACTGTCTACAGGACGTTAATATTAATGACTCGAATGTATATTTGGTGACTATAATAATTATTTAAAAAATTATCTAATAAAAAACAAATTATAGTTACTGCTGTACTACTGTTCGATTGTTTGAATAATTATTTTGACAATATAGGTACCGGGTGTAAGGGACAGCGTCCCGCAAACTGATAGGAGTTGCTCAGTCAACGATACTGAACAACTACCACCAGGTTTTTTTTTTCAGAAAGTGAAAAAAAATCCTGGTGATAGTTGTTCAGTATCGTCGTTCAGTTTGGTTGACTGAGCAACCCCTATCAGTTTGCGGGACGCTGTCCCTTATACCCTATATAGTGGTCAAACAAACATTTTTATATATACCTAACCTAACTATATTTCTTTTCTTTTTTTAAATATATTATTGCTAGTTACGACATTCCAGTACATTCGAGTTGAAATAAAGCCTGTATATTATTGTATATTTTAAGAGACAAGAATATGATTAATAGAGAAAATGTCCAATTTCTAGTATAGTATAGTCGTAACAATCTGTGCTTCATAATTGATAAGACTTCATGTGTATTTGCACTAAAATTTACTGAATAATGTTGTATAATTTAAAAACATTGTATAATTTAAAAAAAAATGTTATTGATTGTAAGACTCATCATCTTCATCATCATCATCTTCCTAGCCTTTTTCCCGTATCTCTCGGGGTCGGCTACCTAATCTAGGGGATTGAACGAGGGTACTGGTTTTTACATACTCATCATCTTCAATAATTAAAATAAATAGTCCTTACTAGATTGTTATGAGAGGTTCCGTAATAATCTCGTGGGTCTATTTATTTTGAAATGGAACAATAATTTAATCATAGAACTTGAAATTTAAAAGCACTGTATGACATTAATTAATAATTACCTACAAAATATAAATTAATAATTTTAATTAAATAAATGCTTCCATAAGTAATTTTAGTGCAATTAAACATTTATTCTGGGTCTAAATTTACCAATGCTAAAAATTAAAAGTAAAAAGATTTTTTGTTATACTTGGTATTGGTAAATAAAGACCCTTTATTTCAAATTGCGTATACATACCTAATTACCATAATGCAGCATAATATTTTGCTAGTCAAATAAAATACTTTAGGCTCAGAAATTTGGTCTTTCAATTGATTCCTAATCTTTACCTAAAAATACACACCAAAGATGCCGGACTTGATTCAGAAAATTAATTTAATTAAAAAAAAACCGTCTCAAAAAGAGCTGCGCCTACCTCTTGTGCTATAACTGATCGCGCGCGCGAGTCGCTATCATTGGTCGATGCGACTCGCGCGTCGCGCGGTATTGGTTATAGCACGAGAGGTAGGTGCAGCTCCGGGAATCATCATTAATACCTACCGAATTTTGTTTTTTTGAGTTGGATTTTTTAAATATTTTTTATGGGCTCCTCTAACGTTTCTGAAACACCCCCTAAGCTATGGCACACAATTAAATTAACACCCTGTATATTAAAATATCTAACATTTGGTAAAATGGATGGGGCATACTGGTAAAATTAATAAACACAATTAAAATGTTTCACCATATTATTTTCATCTATTACAAAATTTTATAGCTTATTTCTAATATTTACATTTTATGATATAATTTCATACAAAAATAGTCCTTATTCAACCCTTAAAATAATATACAAAATGGAATGTTTCGTTTATATACCGTTTAGTTTATCCTTTTGTAATTTTTAGAAAATTTTGAAATTAATATAAAAAATTGCAAAAATTAAAAATTATAGATTTTTTACAATTTTTATTTCATTTTTAGAATACCCAAGCCAAGATTTTGGCATTATGGCATTATTATACCGGGAGTTAAAAAAATAGCTGACCATATTTTAGGGTGTGATTCTACCCATGAAACTGAACAACTTTCCCCAAGGAACATAGGTCGAAATATAAAAAAAAATATTGGCCCGTCCATACAAATGGTGTCAGCGGCTCGAGTCTGTTTGTATGGGAGGGTCAAATTTTTTTTTTATATTTCGACCTATATTCCTTGGGGAAAGTTGTTCAGTTTCATGGGTGAATACCCTGTAAAAGATAAAACACGTGGATGTAGGTTTATGAATCCATTTCTAGCTACCATTTTCTAATGGTACACTGATATAAAATATATGATAAAATATGCTTATAATATTTGGTATTCTATAATTATTTTTAAGGTTAAAATATTTGATATTCGAGCGTTTTTATTGTATTATAATTTTAGGATTTTATAATTAGGTATATAAAAGTCTTCATAATATTAAAGCTTTTTTTGAGCCGTCCTAAAAATATCAGAATTTTGTATAATTAATTACTGAACCAAATGGTATAAAAAATAAATTTTTATTATCATTCAAAGGCACATTACTTCCGTTAATTTATTGATAATTTGGGTTTAACATTTTGATTTTTTTGATTCCCTAAAAGTGTACTTTTCCTTTACGCGTACTTATTCTACAAATATCACATATGTACCTATTTTCAATTGTAGGATATGTACAAACAAACTGGGAGTCAAATTTTTTGAACACTAATGTACATAAATATTTTTGTACAACTTTTATACAATTAAGACTAGTCTACCAAGTCTAATATTTAAAATAAGTTTACTAATTTTGATCGATTTTTAATTTCGAAATAACTTTAAAAGAAAAATAGAGTTGCGTAGTTGGTACATTTTTGTTCCTATTGGCAAGAAAGAAAATTGAACTAAAAAATTTCACTTTCAGTGAAAAAAAAATGATTCAAAAGTAAATAAAAAATATATTAATTAAAATTTTATCCCACTTTCCTTAAAATCCCATAAATTGTACCACTAGACCCAACCCTCGTTATAAAGGTGATTTTATTACATTTGCTTAAAAATAAATTAACATCTTTTTACATAGTTACTTTCGTTCAAAAATTAAGAAAGCTCTGCATAATTATTCCGTAAAATTTCGACTAGTGATAAAATTTTAAAATAGCATTATTTGAAAATTTTGAATGTAAGAGAAGATTTTAATAATAAAGAAATAATTAATTGAAAAAATATTTAACACGTTCATTTTTAATGTAGTGAATGCATTGTGCACCTAATTGAAATATTTTGAGAATTTGGTAACAAAATAAAATTACTTCTGGTAACTATCATAAATAGTAACTTTCGATTGGAGACTTCAAACCGACGCATTTCAAAAAAGAATAAAAACCAATATATATTTTATATTTTTAGAATAAAAATACTTATAGTAAAGACGGATGCTCCACCAAAATATATTTCAGTCTATTTATAAGGAGTCTAGAAAAAATTAAATATAATTACATATTTTGACAAAGTACCTACACTTATCACTAAAATCCCGAAAATAGATTTGAAAATGGCTCAACGCAGGCGGAAACGAAATAAATTATATTTCAAGAAAATAATTAAAATTAAAATAGAAAGATTTTAGGGTCCCGCTTGCGTTAAAAATCTTCAAATACATTTTCAGTTCGTTAAATTATAATCCTATAAAAGGTGAGCAAATTTTTTTAAAACTAAATTGATCCCTTACTTTAGGATCATGCCCTTCAGTCGGTAACACAACCTTACATAAATATATTTTTTCAGGGAATTGTATATTGTTCTGTTTCTTAGGAAAGATTTCGTTAGTTTACAAAGAATTACCTCCCCGTATAGATAAATCAAATCTAGTCATTGATATGTTGAAAAAATACCTCATAAGAATAATATTTTACCTCTATATTTCATGTTACAGATGGAAGAAATCTATATTTTTTTGAGAAGTAAAATTTTGAGAACATAAAAAATCTACGATGTAAAAGTTTTCAGAAAGATGTCTGAAAATAACAACGATAGTAATATTTGCAATGTTTTCATGAAAATTTATATTTTTCATACGAAATAGTCAGTCAAGATATACTTCCAACAATTTTCATTTTCATGTACACATTCAAAATTTTGATTCGCCGTTTTATGAGCTCGTATATCTAAAATACAGTATTTATATTATTATACCAGCATTATTAAGATTTCTTTAGAAAGTGTGTATTTCATTAAAGAATTCTCAATTATGAACTGACACCCTGTTTAATGCGCTAACTAGTATTTTCTCAGAACTAATAGCACTTAAATTGAGACTTTATAGAACCCTAACACCAACGAATAAAATATCAATTATCAAAATCCCTTACATTGAGCATACTACACCGTCGAACTTCCGATAAAATGAACGAATTATTTGAATGAATAAGCGATTCTCTGTCTGTCTCTGCGAAATCAAACTCGGACTTCACGAAATCATTTCTAAAATTATCCTTCAATTCGTCCAAACTCTGACTGATTTCAGGTCTTCTCACGAAGTTGAATTCTTTATCATTAGGCGGAGTATCACCTTGATTCAAAGGTTGGTAAGAAGTCTCTTTCGAAGGCATAAGCTTGTGGGAACTATTGATGATCATGGTTGAACCACGCCTGATGGTCTCTCTTCCGATTTCCACGATCTCTATAGAGTTTTGCCCGATGACGAAGGACTTGTAAGACTTGACGAAGATGTAGGCGAGGATCGAGAGACCGAAGACCACCATGCCGTAGGTGAGGATGGGGCCGAGGATCGGAGCGACGGTGGTGCCGGCGAAGATCCAGCGCCAGATAGATGGAGTCACCTCGTGGATACCCTGGAAGAAACAGTTTATTTATATTGGTATAATAGACAAAGGAAGGCCAATCTACGTCTAGTCTAATCCAATCTACGGAAATCTACTTTAATCTTCTCAAGCCTAATCTAATCTACACAAATCCTCACCTCTTCAAGCCACATAACGGGGAACATGGTGTCAGGGAATTGGTGTATATTGTTGACGCGTACATTGGGAGCGCGGGTTACTCGGAGGTTCAGTTGCACGCGGACGAACCCTTCCAGCGGGACGCCGATTTTCTGCAAGACAACAAAAATATGGAAGTTTTAAAATAAAATTTAGATTCTTCTTCTTCTTCTTCTTCTGTCGTGTTCACGTCGTTTGGGTTTCGAGTCGTTTATATTAACATACATTTTTGGTGCCAGCTGCTTGAGCCGTTTTGTACGAGTAAACGAATCCATGTTGTTTTTTTTGTGCCTAGGGAATGCTGTTCATTTTCATTTGTAGGTTTAGACTATAAAGTTTGGTCAGATTTTTTTTAACTCCCTGTATAATATATATCATTTCACTTTTAATCTTACCGGTTGAATCATGAAGTAGGTCTGGTGCCTCTCCCGGATTGGCTTCAGACCTTCGAAGGGTTCTAGAAGTGCTGGATCAGCGTCCAAGAAGTGAGGAAAAGAGAGGAATACTGGTGCAACTGGAAGAGAAAGAAGAAAGTGTTTAGCTAGTAGGATTCATACACATACACAATTTCTCGTATAGAAAATACGCATTGTTGAATCAATGAATCACTGGAAGGTCTGCCCAACATTCCGTAGCCCAAAGGACATAAAACAAAATTCGAACAGACCGAATGGCTCCATAATAGTTGTTTTGCTTATGTCACCAGGTGCTACGGGAATTTGCTAGTAGGCCTTGACTAGAGTATATTGTACTTACAGTATTGACACGGACTGATGTTCTGCAGACCCCTCGGCGCACAACGTTCGTTCTCACAGTAACATTTGTTGTCATCGTTCTTATCGGCCGATTCGAAGGTATTGTCTGGTGGTGTGTACATGCCTGTCTTGATGCCTGTAGGAATTAAAATTAAAATTAGATTAAATGTATAGTAGCGCCGTCTAATCACTGACTACAGAAGATTTAAAAATGACATACTTTAAATACGGCGATCATGTCACTATTACTGAGCTTATAGGCGAACAAGAGGCGACTTTTGTAAAAGATTTAATCCGCAAAGGCTTTTCTCAAGACGTACGAGCGATTTTCAGGGTTTTAACAGGATTTTATAAAGAAAGCACAACTAGTTGTGAGTTGTTTTCTCTATTATCAAGAGTTTTTATTAATAGAAAACATAGTTTTACATAGTGGTCATTATAGGAATCACGTCAGAGGACTTTTAGGTGGTTTTACACTAACACCAGGATTCATCGGATAATTTGACCTGAGAACCCAGACAATAGAAGAATAGTTTTCTGTTTTCTAATCTAAACTTACCGTCTTTGTAGACATCGTGCCGGTATTGCAGCGGCAGGATCCGGCAGAGATCCTTGTCGTATATGTGGACGATGTCCTGGCCGGTGGCCTCGCGAGGAGGAAAGAACGAACCTTCCGAAGCCCTGAGGGAATAGAATAAGCAAATTGTTAGCTATATAAATGATTTTTAATTGAATGATAAATAATGATGGTCAATGTAGCGGATAATGGTACAAGTCGAAGAAGAGGGTAAGGACTTTATCATTTTTTATCATGAGAGAACAGAAAGAGACGGTAGTAGGTATATATTCCGATTATTTTATTTAAATCGTGTACTAACTGAATAGACGCCATTATTGTTACGCACTAAATACGGATATACAGGTCCTCATGTAAAAAGATGTTAAAAATAAAACAAAGGATTCAAACACTTGCATTGTAATATTGTTCTGCAAAAACGGGCTATTAGAGCAATATACAATCTCATATGTCGTGATTCCCTAAGAGAATTGTTTAAAGAGATAAATATTTTAACTGTACCATGTCAATTTATATATAAAAATATTATGTATGTAAGGAAAAATATTCATAGTTTTACCAAAAAAGGTGACAGGCATAATCAGAATCTAAGAAGCAAAAATAAAATTGACCAACCTCATTTTAGGTTAGCTAAGGTCAAAAAATCATTTTTAGGTCAATGTATACAATACTATAACAAAATACCTGACCATATATTAAATTTGTCAGAAAGTCAATTTAAAAATACAATTAAAAACACATTATGTCAGAAAGCCTATTATAAGCTAGATGACTATACTAATGACAAAGAGGTTTGGAGCTCTGATATTTCAGTGAAGCGCAAGAAATTGGCACACATTGCGGACACCAACCAAATTTTGATCAAAACGAAGGCGAAAAGTAAAATTAGGAGTAATCGAAAACGAAAGGGGGGCAAAGTGCGAGTTTCTCGTGCTTCTTCATCATTGTGATATATTTTTATTTTATTTGCTTTTGTGACATTGATATAATTTTCTTTGTAATAGACTCATCTGTGACTTTCTAAAAGTGTTCGTAAGAATCTATTTGGAAATAAATGATTTGACTTTGACTTTGACTTTGTGAAATTTAGGTGTATGAAAGGGTGTACCATCTCCTATTCATTTCAAAAGTCACGATTTTGACCTATTATCCAAAAGCAACAACATATTTTACAGTTTTTCTCGGAAAGAGATGCAAGTAGTGTATTCTATGTTTTTTTTTGTGGTTTCCAGCAAATTAAAAGATTTTTTTTCTTTGGAAACTAAAAAAACTTACCTAATATCATTGCAGGGCCTGTGTTTCCAATGTCTCAAATGGTCCATGCCGTCCACTTTATCCAGATACCCGAATCGTTTCATCGTCTTCTGACCTGTATAGATGGTGGACACTTCCTCTAGGGTTCCGTTACGCTGGTGAGGGAAGAAAAGTACTTATTAAGATAAGGACATAAGGTTAACAAGCAATCAGTTTCTTTAAAAATTATTCATACAAGCATAAGGCTTTTCATATGAGATATTAGAATAAAAACTTCTTGTTATGATTAGATTTTGCTTTGTTTTTTGTTTGCTTTGTGAAGTTATAGAAAGCTGCTGGACACAAGGACTAGATTCGTTATTCCACCCTGAGGTGGATTCCCGATAACCTAAGTCCGAAAAATCTCGGTACAAGCATAAGGCTTTCCATATGAGATATTTCTTATTTGCTAGCTCATTATAAGACGTGTTTTTTCTTTTTACTGTGTTGGTAGATATCCAGGTACTTACAGCGAGAAGCAATCCCATTTGTTTGTTTGGTCTCTTCCCTTTTGGATAGAAAATGGAGGCCAGATGGACAAGTTGATCGTCGTAACTGGAAACAGAAAAAAAAACGAAGTCATGGCACCTCTTTTCTAATTACTAAAATAAACATGGTGATTGGAGTGCCCATTTTTTTTTTAATCGTAAAATATTCATGAAAATGTTTGTACATATTTCAGCCTCTCGAAACCCCTTAAGGAAAGACGTTCAGTTTCGTGGGTAGATAGATTCATACCGTAAAATTTGATCAATATTTTTTTTACATATTCTATTGGAAGACATAAAACGTGCTGCACCGACTCCGTATGTAACTGTATACTAACCCAAAAACCAGTTCCTCAGCAGTGATATGAACAAAGGGTTTGGCTTTATCCTTGTCAGAGATCTGAAGGTAGCTGACCAGCCCGCTCGACAGGAGAGAGAAACTTGAGAAGATGGATGAGCCGGCGAGAGAGGAGGTCACGGTCTGGAAGAAAAGGGAGTGAAAAATAAGAAAAGACGAAAAAATTGTGCTTATACAACGTGTAACAGAAAGGGTATATGCATCGTGAAATGTGTGAATCTACCCATGAAACTGAACAACTTTCCCTAAGGAACATAGGTCAAAAAACGAAAAAAAAAAGTTGACCTTCCATACAAAACGCATCAGCTGATAGCGCACTTAGTATGGGAAGTCAATTTTTTTTTCGTATTCCGACCTATGTTCCTTAGGGAAAGTTGTTCAGTTTCATGGGTAGATTCACACATTTCACGATGCATATACCCTTTATGTTACATGTTGTATAGAAAATGATAATCAGTTAAATTGTGGCTGAATCTAAGCTAATCTAATAGTCTTTACTGACACCAACACTCACCTCTAGCTAGCTTTTGAGACTTTCGGTTGTTTACTACAATTAAATTATTATTTTGAACGGGATAATTACCAGGTAACAACAAACATAATTGTGGTAATAATCCCGTTCAAAATAACAATCTAATTGTAATATATCTAAAATGTAATAAATCTCTCTTGAAAAGGCTCAGGATATAACATTTCGAGAGCTTACCAATAGTGGGATGTTGGGCACGACTAACTTCTGATTCTTGTCAACTGACATGTCGGGCACGAAACGCAGGATCTTGTTGTGTTGGTACGACACAGTGTCGTTGTCGTGAAACTTGATATTAACTTTTTCCATGTCTTCTCTGTAACAAATAAAACAATATTGAATTTTCACACAAAACGTGGGCTGGCTGGAAGAGATCTATTCTAGGAGATAAACTCGCCTTTGCCACTACAGGTATAAAAATGTATTTAAATGTTTTTTACGCAGTACAGAAAAGATAATAAGACGATTTCAAAAATGATTAGGAAAAGCGCTACCTGTTGTCGAGTAGCGGTACTAAATTTTTCATACATAGGAATTTTGTTTTTTCTATTAACATTTTTTTTTTATATGAGAATTTGAGATGTTTAACTAGTCTGGTATTTGTGCATTCGCAGGTATACTTCGCAGGTCAACCTAAAGGAAAGGTACGGCAACAAACATTGGTTAAGATTTAGTTAAGTCATGCTCTACTCGAATCGATAGCATTGACAGATTAAAAAGATTTGCTATCATAATAATCACGTTATCACTGGGATACCATTTGCGCATGGCTTGTTTTAAGTGCCTGAATGTAGAGAGTTAGAAATAACTTCCATGCTGGACTGGGAGTGATAGAAAAAACATAGAATGTGCCACCTGCATTTCCTCCCGGGCATGCTGTAAAAACCAGCTAAGGGATTCGAGGGTTTCAGTGTATTGCAATTTAGGCGATGGGCTGACAACTCGTCACTATAGCAATATACATAATCATTTGTAATAACCCTCAAAACTCGTCAGTCGTGGCAGAATGACCTTCCTTAGGTCGTTTTTGCTCTGCCTACCCCATTAGGGATAAAGGCGTGATTATTATGTATGTATGTAGAAATTACTGAATACAATTTAACATCTGTAGTTTTCGATTTATATACAGGGTGTAAAAAAAGTACTGCGTTCCTTTTAAACCACATGATCCACGGATGGCACCGAACAACTCTTTCAAAACACAAAAGCTATAGCTAAAAACAAAAAATGCTCTTTTCATCCGCAATTTTTGTTTGTACAATTAAAATTTTTATGTCGAACTAAAATTTTTGTGTTTAGGGAAAGTTGATTTTTATCATAAAAACATGTGGTTTAAAGGAACGCACTTACTTTTTAAGGCCCGTAGTTATAATCAGCTCTCAAGAGTGACACCGAGTTTGAGTTCGTATAAGAAATGTCATTCCAGTACACAAAATTACCAGTCAAATCTGCACTCAATATTGCTCTCAATCTTGAGATCGCTTTATAAATACGAGCCTTAAATCCTGTATAACATCCGTCTTGAGTATAATCTCTTGAAAGCCCTACCTTATTAGGTATCTACAGGAAAACGTCACCGGAAAATTACCTAAGATCTAGATTCTTGGTCCTAAGATCATATTAAATTGACCCTAAAGTACTTCGCCTTAATCAAGGCAAGGTCGATTTAAGGATGTGCCTTGACCTGAAGCTATAACTCCAAGGTATAAAACAAGTTTAAGTCTATTAAAAAACCGGCTAAGTGACTGACTCAGTTTTTAAGTGGGTAGGGCCCTTAGGGCTTGTATTTATAAAGCGCTCTCAAGATTGAGAGCAATATTAAGTATGGATTTGACAGATCATTTTGTACTGTAATGACATTTCTGATACGGACTCAAACTCGCTGTCACTCTTGAGAGCTGATTATAAATACGGGCCTTAATATTTAATCACTGATAAAGTAATAAGATTTTTGCAACTAAGGTTTTAATGGATATTATACCATGGAGATCCTATGGCCAGTGGCCACTTTCCATCATTCAGCAGCTCAACGGGACCCAACTTTAACTCAATAATTATGTTTACGAATTTCGGGACAGAAACAGAAATTTACAACTAAATAAATGCCTTTGTGATCTGGACATTTGTCTTGAGATCGTGGGAAGCTGATACTAATTGGTAAATTAAGGTGATTTCTACCGGAAAATGGTTGTTTTGAAATGGATACTTCTCCTAAACGAATCAATGGAAAATTCACAAAGGAAATCATTTTCGTGACCAAACCCACGACCTTATACACGACACTAGAATTTAGGCTCGTATTTATAAAACAATCTCAAGATAGAGAGCTATACCGGGTGTAAGGGACAGCGTCCCGCAAACTGATAGGGGTTGCTGAGACAACGATACTGAACACATAAAACCAGGATTTTTTTTCAGGAAAAGAAAAAAAAAATTTGCTTTTCCATACAAATTGTCTGATCGAGGTGGTCATTTTGTATGAAAAAGCAATATTTTTTTTTCATTTCCTGAAAAAAAAATCCTGGTGATAAAAACCTAGTTGTTCAGTTTTCGTTGACTGAGCAACCCCTATAAGTTTGCGGGACGCTGTCCCTTACACCCCGTATTAAGTATGGATTCGACAGACCATTTTGTCCTGAAATTACATTTCTGATACGAACTCAAACTCGCTTTCAGTCTCAAGTCTAAAACTTAATCAAAGAACATTATTTTCTCCACAAAAGATTGCATCATCATACATTACCATTCATAACTATGATGGAACGTCGAGTTAAGAATATCGTGCAAGAAATTAGGTACCTAAAACCAATTCTTAAATTTTCCAAAATTATAGACAATTAACTAAGGTCCGTATTTATAATCAGCTCTCAAGAGTGACAGCGAGTTTGAGTTCGTATCAGAAATGTCATTTCAGTACAAAACGATCTGTCAAATCGATACTTAATATTGCTTTCAATCTTGAGATCGCTTTATAAATACGAGCCTAAGTACTTTACTCTAAAAATACTCAGATGTATGTATACTTCCGGTTAAGACTGGTAGTGTATACTTATGTATTTATGACAACAAAAAATTGTTTGTTGTTATTTTAAGTGCGTAGAACAATATTGTAATAGGCTCCTGAAAAAAAAAAAATGCAAATTATACAATACGTTAATGGGACTTTTATTTTTAGTCATGTTTAAGATTTTGACAATCAATGGATTGAAACACGAAAATAATACCATATTTTTATAAATGTTGGTAAATTTGAACAAAAAATAAAATCAACCACAGCTTGAATTTGTAGCCAGCGATCTACGCAGCATTATTATTTTAGTCAATTAAGGCGTAACCCCACGGCAATAAGCGCGCGTCACTTTCAAGATATAGCAA
>JARACY010004820.1:0-24845 GCA_029255725.1 Scrobipalpa atriplicella | reverse complement strand
TCTACATTACCAAGATAAATTGAAAAAAAAATAATATTAGTCTACATTATACATTCAGTGATAATAACTTTGTTATGATTACTTAAGTAACTTCAGAAACAACTTGGACAATATTAAAAGTCTCTGCAGCCATAACTGTCCAAACTCTATACATCTATAAGGCCTAAAGTGCTTACTCTAAATGGAAATAGAGATAAATAATTACTTCATATAACTTCACCATAAAGTTGAAACAGCCAGTAATATATACTGTTACAATATCCTCGAATGATGTCGTCAAACATCACGTTTAGGGCTGTATGCATACGCATACGCAACACTAGTATAAACATTATAGGATCTCGTAGTCCTTATTCGATTATGTTAGTGCTAATACGTAACTAGGTTATGTTACAGACGTGCTTATATTGTAAACTATCATCTATTCTAAGTATATGTTCTTATACAAGCTTAATTTATAGGTTGTCAGCCTTAATCGCAATACAATCTAATCCTTCGACCCTATATTCCCTATAAGTATACTCGCTTTTACAGTATGTCCTACATTTTTACAGTTTCCACTGTAGCCTAAAAGAAATAAATATGTCGGTTAAACATGTAATAAAGTTAACTAGGTAGCTGTTCCGTGTTAAAATCGTAGACGAAACAAAATTATACAACGTGTTTTAAACAGACATACGCATGAGCTATAATTAACTTCTGTAATTAGTACATAATAAACATAGAAAACATAACAACTCTAGACTTTGTATAGGTGAACGCAAAACATGTTGATAGTGGATATTCTTAGCGGAAGATAATAATAGTGATTACATGTTATACTTCTCTATCAAAAAGTAAACTATGCAAGAATTTGCGCTTATTATTGTAAATACATGTCCACTTTCATTTTGATGTTCTTTTTTGTATGGGCCAATTTGCCCCTGTCTATTGTCTATAGACAGTTGCTCAACCGGGCTGAAGCGGGGAGTTGCTACACGCAATCTACACCCTATGTTATTTTGATGGAATAGCTTCAGTTAGTCCGATTCGACGACTTATTATTTATTACTACTTATTATCAAATGTTATCTACGACGAAAACAAACATTATTATGGAACTAAGTATGTCAAATACATGAAATTTTATCATATAAAATTGACAAGCAGCTATAAACGATCAACTGCGTTTTTTTTATATTTCGCTACTTGTCGTGAGTAGATAATTTTTGTTTGTTATCAAGAGTACATTGACCCTTAGAGTATCATATCTATAGTGTATATAGTAAATCGGCCAAAACAACATAAAATAATCCCTGCAGAGTATCCTCATTTCACCATCTTCGACTAATGTGATGAAAATTCGTTGTAAAATATGAACGCAAAAAAAGGATAAATAAAAAAAACAAAGAATATAATTTATATTAATCAGCTGTCTTCATTAATCTTGGTCACGTCTTAAGCAATCATGATGGCAAGATGGTTTGCAAGTTGAGAAGTCGCGCAAAATTTGCATGCAACAAAGTTGCAGATGATCCGCGTTGCACTCAATATGTGGCTTGCAAAACCTTGGATGACATCATCATTTGAATAAGTTTCTTACGGTACTGATATAAGCACAAAACAGGGCCAAATAAACCAAAAGTTCTCAAGATAAAACTGAGCTATCTCAAAATCAGTGCTGTTCTGATTTTCGAATGGTGACATTACAACTAGTTTTGACACTGGTATCGATAAATGGGTAAATTCTACGGCTTGACGATAATTTATATAACTCATTCATAAATCCATCGTTTTCCGGAACGATAGCGAGCTATAGTACCTACCTACCTACCTGTATTTATACACGTGATCAGTAAACATAGCCACGCGCGTGTATTGTAGCTTCGGAATGTGAAAGTACTCGTAAATTAAGTAGTAAATAAAAGAAATCAGACGTGTTTGCATTCATTCTCAATCGATGCGTGCAATCAGTATAAATAAGGTGGAGAGCATCTCTATGTCTAAACGTAGAGTTATACGGCGAAGTAAAGTACGGTAGCTTACGATACAGTGGCAGTTGGATTATGGTAACCATGATATGTCGCTGTGCACCGCTATTGCAGCATTACCGTTGAAAAGATAACCGGTGATCGAAACAGTGCATGGCCGGGCGGGCGGGTAGCGGGGTGCGGGCGGGCGGGTAGAGGGGCGCGGGGCGGGGCGCCGTCTAGACGCTACGTCACGCGGCCTCGCGATACCGCGACGGTAAACAACAATGTGCACTGACCGAATATGGCACCGCACCGCCGCGGTCACAGCGGCCCATGGCCTAAGACCACAGGGGACCGCCATCTGGGGAGTCTGAACTTTCACATTTATTGGAAATTTTTGAAAATTCCTGAAAAATTACAATTTTCCCAAAAATGTACAAATCGTGTCCTTAATTGCATAATACTAGATCAGATCTAAAGTTAAACAGCTAAAATGTCATATAATAGCAGCGACGGTTCTCGTTTACTCGTACAAATCATCACGCGTACAAACAACAAACACGCCGCCATCGCGCCCCAAATAGACGCGATGAATGACAGAAAACACGGCGAGGAGCGACCATACGTTCCACATTTGAAATAATGTCCAAAGTTCGAGAGACGGTGTAGATGTCTACATCTAAGCCCTTGAAGCCCTTTATTAAGGGTCTATGTGCTCGCGGCAACTGTCCCTTTCAAACCAATGACAGAATGCGCGCTCTGTCCTTTTCTAGCATGGGGCTGTTTCAAGCCGATTTCATATATTTTTGCATATTATCTCAATGTATACAAAAAGTATTAAAAACAGAGTTGATTATGATGTTCTTCATAATTATAACGGTGATTTCGATATAACATTTGCTGTTTCTAAGCTCATAGAAATGTCACAGTTGTTCAAATTCGGCATTGAGACGCCAGATTTTCATGATATTTCTGATGATTTCCTGGTGTAATCATAGTATTTTTAGATTATATCTATGAATCTAGTTGTTCTCCATATTTTAGAGAAGCTAACCATATATAGATTTATTGAAAATTCAACTATTAACTATACACCAGTGGGAATGAGTAAAATAGCTGCACGAGAAAGTCTGCTGCCTGCAGGACCTGCAGGTTAACCAACCGCTTGTCTGAGGTCTCTCTAGTCTGGTCAGTTATTGTCAGACGACAGTTTGGCACTACGCTTACGCTTACGTCTACGCTTACGTAAAAGGTTTCAAGGGCTCTAGGTACTTTTACACCCGTCTACTCTTGATATTTCAAATTGGAATCCTTGGTTACTTAGATGTGAAAAAACTTATGCACCAGTGGGAATAAGTAGAATAGCCCGACGAGAAAGCCGTCTGACATGTTCTCTGGTCTGGCCAGTAATTGCCAGACGATAGTTTGGCACTACCAACACTCTGCCTACACCTATATATAAGGCTTCAAGGTCTCTAGGTACATTTACACCCGTCTACTCTTGACTCTCGAACTTAAGACATAATATTTCAATGTTGGGGAAAACTTTACACCACCAGTGGAAATTAATTAGAATAGCCTGATGAGAAAGCCGTCTGACGTGGTCTCTCTCTGGTCTGGTCAGTTATTGCCGGACGACAGTTTGGAACTGCCGGCACTCTGCCTACACTTAAGGAGGGAAGTACTCTAAATCGGGCTAAACACGGTCCGGCATTTGACTTTGTTAGTATAGTTAATAGTTGAATTTTCAATAAATCTATATATGGTTAGCTTCTCTAAAATATGGAGAACAACTAGATTCATAGATATAATCTAAAAATACTATGATTACACCAGGAAATCATCAGAAATATCATGAAAATCTGGCGTCTCAATGCCGAATTTGAACAACTGTGACATTTCTATGAGCTTAGAAACAGCAAATGTTATATCGAAATCACCGTATAATTATGAAGAACATCATAATCAACTCTGTTTTTAATACTTTTTGTATACATTGAGATAATATGCAAAAATATATGAAATCGGCTTGAAACAGCCCCATGCTAGAAAAGGACAGAGCGCGCATTCTGTCATTGGTTTGAAAGGGACAGTTGCCGCGAGCACATAGACCCTTAATAAAGGGCTTCAAGGGCTTAGATGTAGACATCTACACCGTCTCTCGAACTTTGGACATTATTTCAAATGTGGAACGTATGGTCGCTCCTCGCCGTGTTTTCTGTCATTCATCGCGTCTATTTGGGGCGCGATGGCGGCGTGTTTGTTGTTTGTACGCGTGATGATTTGTACGAGTAAACGAGAACCGTCGCTGCTATTATATGACATTTTAGCTGTTTAACTTTAGATCTGATCTAGTATTATGCAATTAAGGACACGATTTGTACATTTTTGGGAAAATTGTAATTTTTCAGGAATTTTCAAAAATTTCCAATAAATGTGAAAGTTCAGACTCCCCAGATGGCGGTCCCCTGTGGTCTTAGGCCATGGGCCGCTGTGACCGCGGCGGTGCGGTGCCATATTCGGTCAGTGCACATTGTTGTTTACCGTCGCGGTATCGCGAGGCCGCGTGACGTAGCGTCTAGACGGCGCCCCGCCCCGCGCCCCTCTACCCGCCCGCCCGCACCCCGCTACCCGCCCGCCCGGCCATGCACTGTTTCGATCACCGGTTATCTTTTCAACGGTAATGCTGCAATAGCGGTGCACAGCGACATATCATGGTTACCATAATCCAACTGCCACTGTATCGTAAGCTACCGTACTTTACTTCGCCGTATAACTCTACGTTTAGACATAGAGATGCTCTCCACCTTATTTATACTGATTGCACGCATCGATTGAGAATGAATGCAAACACGTCTGATTTCTTTTATTTACTACTTAATTTACGAGTACTTTCACATTCCGAAGCTACAATACACGCGCGTGGCTATGTTTACTGATCACGTGTATAAATACAGGTAGGTAGGTAGGTACTATAGCTCGCTATCGTTCCGGAAAACGATGGATTTATGAATGAGTTATATAAATTATCGTCAAGCCGTAGAATTTACCCATTTATCGATACCAGTGTCAAAACTAGTTGTAATGTCACCATTCGAAAATCAGAACAGCACTGATTTTGAGATAGCTCAGTTTTATCTTGAGAACTTTTGGTTTATTTGGCCCTGTTTTGTGCTTATATCAGTACCGTAAGAAACTTATTCAAATGATGATGTCATCCAAGGTTTTGCAAGCCACATATTGAGTGCAACGCGGATCATCTGCAACTTTGTTGCATGCAAATTTTGCGCGACTTCTCAACTTGCAAACCATCTTGCCATCATGATTGCTTAAGACGTGACCAAGATTAATGAAGACAGCTGATTAATATAAATTATATTCTTTGTTTTTTTTATTTATCCTTTTTTTGCGTTCATATTTTACAACGAATTTTCATCACATTAGTCGAAGATGGTGAAATGAGGATACTCTGCAGGGATTATTTTATGTTGTTTTGGCCGATTTACTATATACACTATAGATATGATACTCTAAGGGTCAATGTACTCTTGATAACAAACAAAAATTATCTACTCACGACAAGTAGCGAAATATAAAAAAAACGCAGTTGATCGTTTATAGCTGCTTGTCAATTTTATATGATAAAATTTCATGTATTTGACATACTTAGTTCCATAATAATGTTTGTTTTCGTCGTAGATAACATTTGATAATAAGTAGTAATAAATAATAAGTCGTCGAATCGGACTAACTGAAGCTATTCCATCAAAATAACATAGGGTGTAGATTGCGTGTAGCAACTCCCCGCTTCAGCCCGGTTGAGCAACTGTCTATAGACAATAGACAGGGGCAAATTGGCCCATACAAAAAAGAACATCAAAATGAAAGTGGACATGTATTTACAATAATAAGCGCAAATTCTTGCATAGTTTACTTTTTGATAGAGAAGTATAACATGTAATCACTATTATTATCTTCCGCTAAGAATATCCACTATCAACATGTTTTGCGTTCACCTATACAAAGTCTAGAGTTGTTATGTTTTCTATGTTTATTATGTACTAATTACAGAAGTTAATTATAGCTCATGCGTATGTCTGTTTAAAACACGTTGTATAATTTTGTTTCGTCTACGATTTTAACACGGAACAGCTACCTAGTTAACTTTATTACATGTTTAACCGACATATTTATTTCTTTTAGGCTACAGTGGAAACTGTAAAAATGTAGGACATACTGTAAAAGCGAGTATACTTATAGGGAATATAGGGTCGAAGGATTAGATTGTATTGCGATTAAGGCTGACAACCTATAAATTAAGCTTGTATAAGAACATATACTTAGAATAGATGATAGTTTACAATATAAGCACGTCTGTAACATAACCTAGTTACGTATTAGCACTAACATAATCGAATAAGGACTACGAGATCCTATAATGTTTATACTAGTGTTGCGTATGCGTATGCATACAGCCCTAAACGTGATGTTTGACGACATCATTCGAGGATATTGTAACAGTATATATTACTGGCTGTTTCAACTTTATGGTGAAGTTATATGAAGTAATTATTTATCTCTATTTCCATTTAGAGTAAGCACTTTAGGCCTTATAGATGTATAGAGTTTGGACAGTTATGGCTGCAGAGACTTTTAATATTGTCCAAGTTGTTTCTGAAGTTACTTAAGTAATCATAACAAAGTTATTATCACTGAATGTATAATGTAGACTAATATTATTTTTTTTTCAATTTATCTTGGTAATGTAGATAACGCAGAAAGGAAATTTCCTATAGTGAAGTGCTTACTCGGTTAATAGCCCAGACAATCGGCCGCTGACTCAGCGTCTAGGTCGCTACATGTGCCCTAATGACTCGGAATGGCGGCTCAGCTTTTCGGTCAATTTATTTATTCCGCTGTTTCCTACTGTCTGGTTGCCTGGAAGATATTGCTACTTTAGCAATAAGGTCGCCAATTGTACTTGTTTTCTGTTTATTTCATTTGTGTGTTTGTGCAATAAAGTACCTAGGTATATTTCTATTCTATTATATTATATTCCATTCTGTAACTTTTAACGACAATTCAAAAACAGCAGAAAACCCTTGCGGCAAAGGCAGAACATCAACAGCTTAACAAAAACCTTTTTAGACACGTCGTTAAATTGAACGTAACGTAAATCGTGTCAGAGGCCGATTATTTTTTTTTATTTTTTATTTTATTGTAAATATTATTTGTGCTATGACGCTGTTCAAAAACTTTGACACAAGGGTTCATCGGGTCGTTTGCCTCGATAAGAAGAAGAAGAACTGAACGAATCAAATAGACAGGATAACACTTAGATTGTTATTTTAAAGGGGTTTGTCCACTCCATGATTGATCAAACCAAACCAACTCTGGTTTAGAAAAGGGAAGCATCTAAACATTATTTACTTTTGATAAATATTGAATAAAAAAATCTATTACGAGTACTCTAAAGTCTAAAAAGTTAAAAACCTTTAACGATTGGTATTTGACGGAAACTAGTGAAAAATACATATAAATACCTACTCTAGTGAAAATATCTCTTCCTACAAAACTCCTAAACACCATGTCAAACACCGTGACAAACACACAATGTTTTTGACCTAATGATGTTTACTTTGTCTATTTCCGTTTATTTGACGTTAGATTTGTTTGACGGTTGACGTACCTATATGTCCTTTTTAAAAGTGATCGTGTTGTTTTTCCTACACACAATCGTTATCTGATGGATGTGCATGATAAGATAAGATAAGATTATTGCAAAATGCATTCCATGACGTAAGTGTCGTACTTAGCATGACATAATTTTGGCGAGTTTTTTGCAGTGACTCATTTCCGTGGCTCTATTCTTGACACGTACATTTTTGAAAATAATAGACCAGAGATTTAGACAGATTTGAAATAACAGGCCAGAGATACTCGTAATTAGGGAGTGCAATCTTGCAGCTAATCTTCGATCTCGGTATTTGCAAGATTCTGAAAGTCTAATCTTGCAAGATCTCGGTATTTTGCGAGATCTCGCAAATCTACGATGAATTTATTTAATACGTATCTATTGTACAAAAATTTTGAAAATTTTCTATTCTAAGAACATGGAATTAAATTAAAAATATATTTATTATAATCAAATCGCTTTATTAATAAGTATTATGAGTTATTTTGAAAAAGATCCGAAGTCAGTTGGTTGGCACCACTGATGATAGGCACTGATACGCTGACTGCAGGTGCTGTGCTGCCCTTTTGCCCCGCCTGATTTGAAGAGATTGAACTCTTGTCTAATATATACATACATATAATCACGCCTTTTTCCCTAATGGGGTAGGCAGAGCGTAAACAACCTAAACAAAAGTCGTTCCGCCACGTCTTCTGACAAGTTTTGAGGGTTATTCCAGATAGATCTGTATATTGCTAATAGTGACAGGTTGTCAGCCCATCGCCTAAATTACAATACTGAAACCCTTGAATCCCTTAGCTGGTTTTTACAGCATGCCCAGGAGGAAATGCAGCTGGCACATTCTATGTTTTTGTATCACTCCCAGTCCAGCATGGACTCTTGTCTAATGACTTTATCAAATAATGAACCCTTTGCAAGTGAAGGACGTTCTTGTGGGCGAGCTTTTAAAATCATCAGCAGTTCCTCGTCAAGAGAGAGAGGTGTTTTTGCGGCTTCTGATAGAGGCATGTCATCATCATGTGCTAGATCTACTGCCACAATAACATCTGAAGATGTAGAGGAAGAAGTGGGTCCATTATTAATATAAATGGTCACGGAATGTGTTTGCTGCGTAATCTTGCAAATCTTGCGAGATCGCGCACGATTTTGGGTGCAAGATTGATCTTGCGAAATTGATGCGAGATCTCGGTATTTCGAGATCTTGGAATACCGAGATTGCACACCCTACTCGTAATTTTATTCAGACAGAATTGTTGTGAGGGCTCACTTTAAGCCTCATGCACTGTCACCCTATATACTTATTTTTTTTTAGTTTATGGTAACAAAGAAACATAGAAATCAGTTATAAATGCTCTTCATAATTAATCTATCTAATTTGTTATAAAATTACCTGTGATCTACGCTGCTGCCTTGCAGTCAACATTTGCAACAATACCAACTATTAATATTCTGTGACTGGTGTAAAAACCCAAGCATATTTCTGCAAATTTCGCATTATAACCTCGACCTCATTAGACTTACTTTTAATAAAAGGTCACGTATGTTTACATTCCCAGCAGTGAGAAGGCAGACTTTGAACCCTGCGGTGGCTATCACTACCATTAGACCTGCACACTCCGTGACCTCGGCGTGATAGCATTGCATTTCCGAGATAATATCGTATTTCCGAGGAATGTAAAGGTGTTGATATTTGATCCCAGTTGTGTCAAATGCTCTAGAAATAAATCAAGCCAAATTCTAGGATTTACAATTTAGTACGTTTTTTTTTTATTTAGAAGTATAATTAAACATCCTAATTAAATATTTTCGAATGCAAGATTCCTGGCAAAAGATCACCAGACCGACCCAGAAGAAAATGGATAGACAACATCAGGGATTGGACCAAACTTCGTTATGTATGACCAGCTAAAAACCAGCGGCTCAAGAAAAAACCGCGTTGGTTTCCACATGCTGACCTCCAACACCATGATGTTGATGATCCTAATTATTAAGCTCTAATTCAGAATGGTTTCAGTCAATATTTTATTTTTTATTATCACTGTTTTAAAGTCGCTCGAGTGACTGTAAAAAATTGACCTTCAGCGGTAAAAATGACAGAGGTGGGAATATAATTAAGTATTTGCAAATCATCCACTTTTTTTTAGCAAATTAATATGACCGAGCCACTTATTATGCCTTTGAATTAACCAACATCACTGATGGATATGAATTAACGGACTGCAAGGTTAAGAGGTATTTCAAATAATTAAAAATAATAAACCATATTTTTCTACCACCTTACAGAATTCAAATTGACGAATGATATAGCGACACATGTTATTGTAACTTTAGTCGATTCAGCAATATGTAACATACTGTACCGCTTGACTTGACGTGGGGACACTAGCTAGTCGTCTCCGCCGCCCGCCATAGAGAACACACACCAAAAATGAAATTTGTGTAAAGAATTTGTGAACACAAAAGAAGGCCTGAAATCAGTTCCCAACTTTCGTCATTTCTACAACCCCCCTTCAACACTAAAATATAAACTTCAGGATGACCAAAAAATTTAAATAAATGTTGATGAGGTTTTATTTTTCATGAAACCCTTGAAAATATCTTGCAAAATATACTACTGAGCAAGTGCGTAGAAGAATGTCATAATAACATACCTACATAACATAAAATAACAAAGTACTACGTAGATAAGATAACAAATAACACCGGTAAATGCTAGACATAATATTAAATTAAATCTATTGTTTAAGTTGTGGTGTGTTAAGTTGTACCTACCTACTGCGCACTCTGTGCAATAGCCGCGCGAAGATTTGCATATTTTTTAGATCGAGTTTTAACGATCGAATCCAATGTCAAAGGGTATGTAATGTAACATTTTTGTATGGAGCCTGGCACTGTGAATGTCGACCCTTATTTTTTTAAAAAACATCGCGATCAAACCTAATCCATTCGATTCTACACACAAATGGAAATTAAAAATACTTTTTGAGATTTTTGGCTTAAGCGTCACATTACCGAGATATTTTAAATCAAAGATATTGGAATTTCGAAAAATCAATTTTAATGTGACGCTTTAGACAAAAATCACCTAGTATAGGTATTTTAGGTTTGTATTTACGTGTAGAATCGAATAGTTTAGGTCTAATCGTGCGCCGAAAGATTTTTTGTAAAATATAAGGGTCGCCATTCACACTATGCCAAAAGGGATCTCTCATTCTAGAAGATTTTTCATTTTCTACATTGAAATATTTTAAAAACTACATTCAAATATATTTTGTAAGAGATTATAGATGATCCAATTTCTTTTACCTATGACTTCTGCTTTTGCTACGGCGTAGCAAGCGTAGCAATTTTACCAAAGATACTTATGAAAATTTATTTCCAAGTTTTTATAAAATGTCTCAAAGATACTAAGGCTCGTATTTATAAAGCGATCTCAAGATTGAGAGCAATATTAAGTGCGGATTTGACAGGTGATTTTGTACTGGAATGACATTTCTGATACGAACTCAAACTCGCTGTCACTCTCGAGAGCTGATTATAAATACGAGCCTAAATATCTACCTGAATGTTAAAATTACCACTCTAAATTTTCTACACTAATATTATAACGAGACAATCTAAACTAAGTTCAATTTAAATCCGTTTAGCGCGAAAAAAGTGACATACTTACATTTATATAAACTTTCACGTGTATAATATTAATAAGATGTGAAAAACAATAGCTTCAGAAGGTGAGATTGCCCATTCATCTATACTAATTATTTAAAAACATGTACAGATGATACAAAATAAAACAATGTGCAAACACGATCATAATTTGTACCTACTCATTGCTGTGATATGATTACATGCACACAGGAGCAAAAAGCTAGACATAATAAACAAGATTAACCGGTTAATTAACTAATGATTTAATGAAGCTTGCTTATCTGCCTTTAAATAGACCGTGACAGTAAAAACTTGGAATAGGTACCTATATCATAAGAGTAATAAAGTATACAGACATAATGCTTCATACATAACCACACAGTGATTTGATTAAATCGAAAAGAATTGGAATACTTTCTTCTCTATTTTATGTCTAAATATTAGGTACCTACTCATCTTTCACGTCAAAATGGCAAGGCCATGTTTCCCAGTTGGAGTACTTTGAAGCGATCTGAAAACTGAGGGCAATATTAAGTATGGATTTGACAGGTCACTTCAGTACAAACCGGCCTGTCAAATCCAGATCCCTTAATAAATATTAAATACCTGTATGTAATGTTATTAATTATGGATTTGACAGGCCGTTTTATACTGAAAAAATAGGTCAGCAATGGGTTAGGTCAAATCTATACTTAATATTGCTCTCAATCTTGAGATCGCTCTATAAATAGAGTTAGAGCCTTAGTATAGTGTTGTGTAGCCTTAGTAGTGGTTTTCTGACACGAACTGGGGGTACCCTGGGGGAACCCTATGGATCGTAGAACCTTGAACAAGTACAACTGACGATCTACAAGTTAGTGTCACAACACAGGTGATATCTTATCACCCGTAGCGCTGATATTCGCACTTCGATTCCCATGCGATGGCGCCACTTGTGATAATGATTAAAAGGCTCATGATTATCACGGTACGATAGGTACTGACAGGTGATAAATTGATAAGTATGCGATAACTGATAAGCTGCCGCGACTATCATTACCATGATGATGTTGCGTCTGGGAACTGATATATAGGTAAATTAGGTACGGTAAATGGCATTGCTCCAAAACTTAAATACTATGTAGCTACCAAACAGGTAGATACTGTTCTTTTAAAAAACATAGTAAAGATGGCTATTATTAATTTCTTTTTTAAGTGAAACTTCTTTAGGCGGGTGTTGAGGGTAAAATTTCAAGGTCGCGTCACGGGCAAACGGGGACTTTTTGGATTGTCCCGTTTGTCCCGTTACGATGTCAGAAATGTCAAAGTAGTTTCACTTCTGACACGGGTGCTCGGTATACACGCTCTTTTTTCTTTTATTCAATGATTTTTAGCTAGTAGAGACACCCAAGGATCTATCTATACTATATGCATTGCAATTTAGTGACCACTGAACTGACCACTCGTCTCTATAGAATTACACATCGTATCGTATAAAACTTGTTAGACGTGCTATGGACTTGCTGAATACGGCCTTTACTATGACGTTGATGCTCTGCCCGTATCTAAAGGGTATAGGTGCGACTTTAAAAAATAATTGATTGACTTTTAAACAATTATTTTGCTTTCTTAAACTGTATAAAATAAAATATACACGCGAACTTTCTCCGTGTCGTTTGTGCAGCAATGTCTGCAACCCGCCAGTCGTCTCGCCACCCGCAGTCACCCGCCGAACCACCGTTGGCAGGCAGCAGACTGCACGACCGTCGCGTCGGATCATCAGGGTCATCGCCCCTGCATCTCGCTTCCACAACGAAACTATAGTATAAAATATACATACATATACCTAATATACACAAATACCAAATCTTATTGGAGAGGCACCCTTCTAAAATGCGACTCAAAACTTGGTTGTTATTACGCCATTGACACTCTGCATTACTTACAATACAACAGGATAGATACATTATACAGGAAGTAAAAAAAATTGCCAACCATACTTTAGGGTGTAAACTTATCTATGAAATTGAACAACTTTCCCTGAGGAACACAGATTGAAATCACCATCATCAGATCAGCACATAATTTATGCGTCCCCACCACCTTGCGGGGCATCTTTAATTTAGGTTGAAACCGACGCTAGTAATAATAGTAGTTCAGTGGTTGAAATATGAAAAAATATCTGGGCCTCTCATACAAAAATGGTGGCAGCGGCGAAAGTTATTCAGTTTCATGGGTTCACACCCTAAAGTTTGGCTTTTTATTACCGTCTTTTCAATATTTGCCTACTTTTAAACTAGCCTTATAGGCTCCCCAAATAATAAAAAAAAAATATACTAGTTATTTGAATTGTCTACAGTGTCGATAGGTGCTGCAACGTCTGCAATAGTCTGAACCTCCGTTGGCAGCAGACTGCGCACGACCGTCGGATCATCGGTGTCATCGCCCCTGCATATCGCCTCTACACCAAAACTAGTATTTTACGACACATCCATCGTCGAGACATCGTATATCTTTAATGTCCTCGTAGTCTAGATCTGAAAACTCCATTTGATAAAAAACAGTTTTGTGTTTTTCCATTTCGCGGTTTCACCCACGGCTTAATTTGTTTTCCTCTAAGAATAAGCAGTTGTCCTATGTTAAAAAGTAGCCTATGTAATTGGTTGAGAGTACCTTATAGAAAGGTAACCAAAGCAAAATAAATTCTTCAGCAGATATTGTATGAAGATATGATCGATTTATCTAATTAAAATACTGGCTCAATTCCCCCGTTCCGCATCCGACCGCTATCTCCCCTATTAGGAATAAAAGGTTTTTTTTTTTCATATACTTCTACCAGTAGGGATACTTTTCCGTTTATCTCCACTAAGTACCTACTGGTTGTAATTAATGACTCAGAAAAAATTGCGACCGAACCTAAGTACATAAAACGGGACCAAACTGTACTGTTTTATGATCTTGATCACTTTATAAACCAGACTAAAATACATTCTGAAAAGAGAAACATTACGTATAACAAAGAAATATATTTCTCTTTTCACTAAATTATCAAAGCAGCAAAAATGTTGCAAATGATCTCATCCAAACCAGAGTTATTTGTTATAATGAAATGAAGCTCGCAGCTTTTGTGGCACGCGACTTTTATTTTTATGAATCACGATTCCAAAAATACACGACCGCGCTTCGTAACTAAGATAACACAATCAACATGTGCCCCAAATAGTGGATGTCACCTGATTAAACAATAGCGAAGGTCGGTGAGCGGTGCTAGCTAGAGCCATTATAATGTCTAGGCTGCCGTCGGACGTCTAGTCTCTACCAGACCATGCATCCGACACAATGGACAATCAACTAACGAATTATAGCCAACATTGTATCGGAGTTTCAAAGGTTCATAATGAGTTCAAGGTTTCGACTGCTTCAGCAGCTCTCACAAACATGTTAAGTAACTAAAAAATAGCGTGCAGTGTCAACGATCTTAGCGAGCTACATCGCACTGCAACTGAGTACACAGTTTTTCATTGCAATCCGCGGAGTTGTTATCAAAAACATGTTTCGAAACGTGGTCTGTAATAATTTTCTAGAAGATAAATTTATCATTATCCATTTATCTTAATAAAATTACATTTCATTGTTACTGACGTACCTATAATTACCTTACCCTATGTTACGCCGTTGTAATAGCTTTTTAAAGCTTAAAAATTATGGGTAGGTAGAGTTAATCAATGCTTATGTGACACGAGAGAGAATTCGAAGCATTGAATCGGACAATGCGCACGCGCGCTGATTACATATAGCCGATTCGCGCCCGCGACCCGCGGCGGGAGAGATCGCGCCAGACAGCTACCGAAATTTGGGTTAGGCGTTTTTAAGCGGCGCGGGCGCCGGTGGAAGCGGCGAGGTCGATGTGCCGGGCTCCCTCCGCTCCCTCGGTCCCCTCCGCCCCTGCAACCAGTTCCACGGTTCCACCTCAAGGTGCAGCGGCCGCAGACCAACCCTACATACCTACCTACCACCTGCCAGACACTAAGTGAGTATAACGTATGTAGCCGCTCCGAACCTCGCTCGCTACATTGACTTTCAAAGAGGAACAGGAAAACGTCGGCCTCTCCATTTCTTATATCAGTATATAGGTAGTTTAGTATGCAATGAGAACTACATCAACGATTCTAGCCGTTATTTATTGGACAGCGGTTTTTATAACATTAATTTACGACGCTGTTGTTTATGAGGAGAAAACATGCAGTTCGAGATGATATTTTTTTATAGTTTGTGGAGTAGTTAACAAAAAAACCCAGATAACCATCAGAGAAAGGACTGAATAACTAAAGCGCATATACCTAATCATAAAAAATCTTGAATATGTAATAAATTAGCAATCCACAAATGATTTCATCATCATAATAATTGACATTCTGTCAATACCTACAGTACAAATTATACAATTCAATAAACAGTTTAATTTGTAGATAAGTAATTTGTTATTTTTATAAACCTTTGATAGATAACTTTCACAGTTAATTTTGTAGATCATGTAAATATTACCGTATGTTATGCTTTCTTCCATGCTGGACTGGGAGCGATAGAAAAACGTAGAATGTGCCAGCTGCATCTCCTCCCGGGCATGCTGTAAAAACCAGCTAAGGGATTCGAGGGTTTAAGTGTATTGCAATTTATAGGCGATGGGCTGACAACCCGTCACTATAGCAATATACCTACATAATCATCTGTAATAACCCTCAAAACTTGTCAGACGTGGCGGAACGACTTTTGTTTAGGTCGTTTTTGCTCTGCCTACCCCACTAGGGATAAAGGCGTGATTTGTGTATGTATGTATGTATGTTATGCCATAAGTATACATAGTTGCACCAGTAATCAAAATAAGTGCTTCAATTTTTTCATATATGATTCAAAGATCTTCTGTAATATTATATGGATACGTTATTTTTATTCAATGTCTTCTACTTATGAAAATTACAATTCATAGTCCGAACTTCGTACTAATAATCATAATCGACGGTAGAAGTTTGTTTTACGTTATCAACAGCAACATCAATTTCACGCATGTGCTACAGATTAAACCGTAGAGCCTGCCTATGTTGACGCATCGAGGCATATAACGGATACCTATTGTCTTCTTATCGACTCGGCCGACTGCAGAGTTAAAAAAATAACTGACTAAACTTTTGGGTGTAAACCTACCCATGAAACTGAACAACTTTTCCCAAGGAACGTTGGTCGAAATATGAAAAAATAATGGCTTTGGCCTCCCATATACAAATGATGTCAGGTGTCAGCGGCTCGATTCATTTTGTATGGGAGGGCTCATTTTTGGACCTATGTATCTTGGGGAAAGTGAACAAATTTCATAGGTAGGTTCACACCCTAAAGTTTGGTGAGCTATTTTTTTTACTCCTGGTATGATCTATTATGATTTGTTGATCAAACTTTATCCAAATAACCACAATTTATGGTAAAAGTTTGTTTTAGGTTATCATCAGCACACCATCAATTTCGCGCAAACCTGCCTATCATAAAGCATCGAGGCATATAACAGAGACCGATTGTCATCGACTCAGCCGACTGCGGTGCAACGACTCTAAACGACCAGAGTCTTTCAATTTAATTGGCGACTATGTTTTTCTGCAACTGCTCGGAGCTTATTACGTTTTTTGCGCGCTAGATCGTCTGGAGATAGACATGTATGAATGGTGCGTCTAGACGTGCCATCCGTCTCGGCTTTGCTCCAGGGACGAAGTGAGAGCTCATGGTGTTGGGGCCCCATGGACTGTCCATCCATTTTGTCCTACAAGAAAGCTTTTAAGGACTGTGCTCTGAAGTAACTTTAGTTGCAGCTCTACATAACTAATGGTGCCACTCTACATTTATTTTTCAGATTGAAATCAAATTATTTAGTAGTGCCTTAGAAGAATTTTGTCGCAACTGGTCCTAAACCAATAATAGGGCGCACTAACTTTACAACTGAAATCTTTCAAAACCACCTGAATCTACTACTTGCTGCATAATAATAGTAAAATTACAACTTGTAGGTTCGGCAATTAAAAGAGGTCTACTGTTGACTCAATATTTTAAAATTATTGGTACGAGTAAAAGTGGTCCCTATGACTAGGTGAATCAAATGCTGGCCTCACGACTGCCCGCGCCTGCGCCGGCCCGTGCGCCGTTGTTTGCACAAATGCGCACCACTCCCAATTGTGCACAGAATAATGGTTACAAGAATGTTACTGTCAATCATTACATCCGTATTCTGCCTGGCCAGGTTTCGCCCCATTGTGTAACCAGACGGCGATTCTTATCTAGATTTAGGTTTTAAGGATTACCAAGTGGTTACAAATGAGGAGCGATTCATGCTTAGCTCTTTTCATTTGTCAAACTTAACTGTTATTTGTTAGCCTCTATTATTAGGTACAAATTATATCAGCCATATCTGTTACAAATGATCAGGCTCTACATTATGTTACGTCAAGTCATCAAATTCTAATATAAATAGGATACTATAATATTCTTTTAAGCGTAACAATGGGTGGTAATGCGATGTTGCGCTTAAAACATCATGAGAAAAACACCGAGACTAATGATGATGACGAGAAAAATGCCCAACTATTCCAAACATAGTCCAAAATAATAAAAAGTGTAGGTACAAACAAAGGCGACTATGATTACAGGCCCGATGTCTGTTACAGTACTGAATAACAATAAACAGCTAGTTTCATTGCTTTGTCGGAGTTCAAAGAACTATTCAATGCAACTGGAGATAAAACAATTTAATATTTGATACACCTACCTGGCTGGCGAGTGCAGTGTAAGGTCCGATGACTTAGCTCTGTAGAGTTTTCAGTCTCGAGCGAATACAATGCACATTGCTGGCTCGATTAAAACCGTACTTCTATTCGCTCAATGACAAGGTTATGTACTCAGAAGCAGTTGCCTTCAACTACAGTAGCTCCGTAGAAAACCGGAGAGATCGTCGACTCTCGCTCGCCGGGAGAGTTTAAATTATCCGCAAGTTGCAGTGCAGACGGGAAAATTTCATTACAGCAACATTCTGTACCCGTAGCCAGTATAAACTACGTACCTATCAGACAGAAGGATAAATCAACAAGAGCTGTGTTTGGCTATAACATCTCGGTAAATGTATTTCAGCCATCTTTGAAATCATTAACACCTGCCAAGTGCAGATAGTTTGAGTGTGAATGACGTAGTTTCTACGAATTTTGATATTTTCGTCTACTGCATGTTTCGGTAGCTAAAATAGCGTCTCATTTCGTAATAATATATCATTGAGGTTTATGTGTTATTAAAATGATTATAATAAACCAAACCGCAGACAGTCTGGAGTGTGGTTTATTGTACTACTATCGGAGGAAGTAGGTATACAAATGTTCGTCACAGACGTGAACATAAATATAAGTCCATGTATAATTTCCTTATAATTTATGTTGCACGTGATGTCATTATGTTAAAATTGTTGCATTTATCTGTCTGGCCTAAACAGAGTATACTTCTCATTGCTATATTTTCGGTTACTGACACCGGTTTTACATTAAAATGTAATTATGCTAATTGTTTTTTTTATGTTTCGTAATTGCAAAAAAAATGATTGTAGATGTTTCTAGCAGAAAAGACCGTCTAGACACTACCAGGAAAATTATATGTTAAATTACAAAATAATATTCAGTAACGAGGACAGCAATTTTGAAAATTACCATGATGCCGTAAAATTACATTTTAGACTATTTTATTCAACCAGAAAATACAAGTGTAAACAAAAAGAAATGTCACGTGGTTCTAAAAAGACTGCGATTATGTTTTGTCATTCTAACTAACGTAATGTAATGTCAAATAACTTTGATAGATACATACTGAGATGGATCAAGAAATCACTTTAGTTACGCTGTGTTTAAAAGAGTCCAAATAAAGTAAGGGACAAAATTCTGGGAATCACGTGTTTGTGATACCTACGAATTGAAAAAACTTACCTACTTACATAAGTACAATAAAAAAGAAAATCTTACCGTGATGTAATATGATGTCACATTGTTTCGCTTTATCCATTACCCTAAGCATCGAAATTATTATTGTTTTTCTTTTTTTAAATAAGAACATTTTCACTTAAATCCCTTTTATAATATCATTAATACTCGTAAGTAAATGTTTATCTCTTGGAACCGCTGTTTCATCCGCAGCTTAGTGGGTTTTCCCTAGAAAATAATAATCTTTCAGAACGAACGAGCTAAAGTTGGCATATGTGTAAAAAATATGACAAAGAAACCTAAAGTACTACAACATACAGGTGTGGCATATCCCCTAGCTGCTAGCTCGCGCGCGTCATTCGGCGCATGGCACCCGCGCTTGCGCACACCGGGCGTCTAGACACGCACCAGACGAATTTTTAATGCTCGGCCGTGATGCGCGCGCGCCTACCACCGTGGTTATACTTCCATCGAGGGCATGGGGAAAACGCACCATTTGGTATGCATCATTCGTACTTAATTTAAAACTAAACACTCTTTAAAGACGAGGTTTTGGAATGTGATAATACTATCAATCGGACTCTACATAAAGGATCATATCTGTAAAAGTCAGGATAAATTTACTATAGAAAGTAACTTGTATGGAATGGAATATCAATCGCATATTATTATTCTTTTTTGTTTTAAACCCACGCATGTTAACAATTAAGACATTTTCCAGTAATTATGTTAGAAATATTTAGTGGATTTTATTCTTGTCACGTAAAGTAATAAAATTTGTATATTATTGATTATAGGATGCAAATTAATTAATTATACCTTGACATCACATCTAGATGGTATAGGTCATTCATTATAGTAGGTAATATTTAGCCTGGTATGCGCAATACGAATCGTAACATCTTTGAATCAAATGTCAGCGAATTAGCAAATTTCTAATAAATCACCGTCTCTACATAATAACATAACATTAATTTACATATATTTGGTAAATCCACAAAGAAAATACGCAGTCTCCTATTATTATGTAGTCTTACAATAAAAAAGTATTGACATTGAAGCTAAGATCCTTTATGTTAAAGTCAACGACCGAACACAGCACAGCTGCTCGTCAATCGAAATCAGCTGTCAATATGGATATCGGTTCTTAAAATAGCCCCCCGGTAATGCTCGGGGCTCAACTGCTCACATTTTGCTTAAACAAGTACATACATACCTACCTACATAAATTGATGCCTTCATTACACCTTTGGGGTAGGTAGAGCATCCGCGAATTTGATAAAAGCTCTTTCCTTTTTGGGGCTAAATAAATACCTAAGTATCGCCTTTTTCAACGTTATAAGAAAAGTATCAATAGTATCAATAGTAGAGTTTCAGTCTATCACTACAGCAAAAGCGCTTAAGCAAATGCACATCCATCTAAAAATCCTCCTAATAGTTTTCAGACGTGCCTAAAACGCCTCTTAGACTCAACGCTTTTATAATATGCAAGAATACCAGTGCCTTAACAGGCGTCTTCTGGGTTAGCTCGCTCCATCGTCGACTCTGTCACGGTCATCGCTAACCTTTGGTCTAGAGTCAAGAGCTAGCCCATTCTAAGTAAAAAAAATATGCCCGGAGAAAGAAACAACTGGTAAATTCTACGTTTTTCAACACTCGCGAGCAACCTAGAAGTATATGCGATCGTACGCTTTACGGTACCTATTACATATTGCATAGTGTGTCACATTACAATGTTGAAGCTAATTTATTTTTACGCCGTCGTCATCGTCCGTCTAGCCTGCTGATTAACATCAGCTATTGTGTTACTAGCCTACTCTTTTATCAGTCTGCTGGTAATACTATTTTGCTAAACCAAAAATTGGTTCAAAATGGTTTTATTTCTTTTTAGAAATTAAAATTGGGTGAAAACCCCCATTTGGTAGTTTTCTTTAAATCGCATTGATTCTGTACGTAGTAATTTTTTTCTTAAACTAATATTATGCGCCTGTGGTTTTGGAAATATAAAAAAAACCGCGGTAAAAAGTAACCTACCCTAACCAAACGCGTGTCAAGTTTCATCCTAATCCGTCAGTCCAGTGGTCGAAGCGTAATTGAGTAACAAACATTCAAACATCCAAACTTTTGCGTTTAAACATAAATACGAGGTGCAAGGGAAAACTGAACAACGTTCAACAGAAAAATTATTTCAGTAAATTGGCTTTCCCATACAAATTGTGTGTTCGAGGTGATCATTTTGAATGGGAAAGTGATTTTATTTTCATTCCCTGAAAGAATTTATCAGCGAAAGTTGTTCAGTTTCTTTGACTGAGCAACCCCATCAGTTTGCGTTAAGCTGTCCTACACCCGGTATATCTAGAAACCAATAATCCACAACCTCATGGTCGAGCACCTGAGATCCAGACTCAGACCACAGTGACAGACGGAGTTTTTCTTTTAAGAATATTTTTTACACGAGAATATTTTTGACATTTCTGCTTCATTTTGTATCCTTGAACACTTTTGATGAACAGTGTGATGAAAATGATTCAAATAATTTTATATAAGTAGGTAGTTTATGCAATTATATGTACATAAATGTCAAAGTATCCTCAACTGATATTGGACCCAAGAAATTTTACTCTGCACCTAAGAAAAGAAGATGTTAAAATGGTGGGTGTAAAATGTTGAAATTGTGCAGACCGGAATATCTCTACATTCCTTTTGGGTTGTGCCCACCAAGAAGCGTCTCTGGTAAATTTCACGTATATCTAATTTTACCGATCACGCGGGAATTTCGAAAATCTCGCATATTTAGATTTAGGTCAGAAGCGGTAAAATCTGCTGGGATTTACCACAAAATGTAGGTTTATTTAAACTTTTGCTTGTAGAATGTTCGTAGACGTCTGTAGGGCACTAGAGTTATGTAAACATTTTTGTATGGCGCCCTCCACGACCGACCTTAATAAATTTTGATAACAAAAGTTTCTAGTTTACATATTTTGGGGAGCTTTTAATATTTTAAACTATGTTGTTATAAAATTCATTGTCTATTACAAGTACCTATGTTAGGCTCAGTAATTTCATAATTGAAGTGAGTAACATAGGGTAGGTAGGTATTTGAACTGATAGCTGTAGTTTTTAGTATCCTATCTAAGCTACGTTTTATATATTGATATCAAGAGCCTTAGTGGGTTCTGAATGTTAAGCTTGAAAACATGTCATATCAGTCGGGAGACTGTTGTTGTTTCCAAAGATAAATACCACAGACCATAAGAATGCGGTTCACGAACAAACATTCAATGAGTCAAGCTGGAAATAATAATACTCGATGTATCATTTGCCCAAAACGAGGATAAACAGCGCGATGGGGGCACAGTTTGCACAAACATTTCGTTCTGGCTAACGAGCGGCTAGACTTGCTGACTGCTGAGTGCTGCGTAATCGCGGCCTGGCTATACGCGTGTGATCGCCCGGACTATACTATACAGCTGTGTTCATATGTCACAACACAACGCACCTTATGTCTGGTGAGCAACGTGTTGCGGACTTTGAAGTTACAGTAGGATAGGTAGATGTCAAAGGTTATTAAGCAGATCGTATATTTTGCTGGGCAGTAATCTAAAAAAAGCTTAATTGGTAAGCAGCTGAACAATCTGACAAATTATTCAAAAAATTCATATAATCTCGCAATTGTCAAAATCTGCAAAAATACCAACATGATGTTTTAATTAAAGAAATCATTATGCATTCCTTAAAAATTTTGCTCTTAAAAAAAAGATGTAATTCATAGATTACAAGAACAGGTTTTAAAATAAAACATTTGACACGTATGACCTCACTAGTGAAGCAGGCCAGACAGACAAAAACTGTGATAAATAAATGACGTAAAATTTAAACACAAGTCTAGACTTTATTCCGCTAAACAATGATGAATATTCTAAGTATTATTCTGCTCAGGTCGACAAAAAACAGGAAACATTTATCTAGAAATGTAATCTAGCAGCTAGGCTAAACCACATTTCGTCGTGTGAGGATAAAATCATAGCGTTATTTGCTTTGTGGTCTTGTGGTCTGAGTCTGGATCTCAGGTGCTCGACCATGAGGTTGTGGATTATTGGTTTCTAGATATACCGGGTGTAGGGACAGCTTAAACGCAAACTGATGGGGTTGCTCAGTCAAGAAACTGAACAACTTTCGCTGATAAATTCTTTCAGGGAATGAAAATAAAATCACTTTCCCATTCAAAATGATCACCTCGAACACACAATTTGTATGGGAAAGCCAATTTACTGAAATAATTTTTCTGTTGAACGTTGTTCAGTTTTCCCTTGCACCTCGTATTTATGTTTAAACGCAAAAGTTTGGATGTTTGAATGTTTGTTACTCAATTACGCTTCGACCACTGGACTGACGGATTAGGATGAAACTTGACACGCGTTTGGTTAGGGTAGGTTACTTTTTACCGCGGTTTTTTTATATTTCAAAACCACAGGCGCATAATATTAGTTTAAGAAAAAAATTACTACGTACAGAATCAATGCGATTTAAAGAAAACTACCAAATGGGGGTTTTCACCCATTTTAATTTCTAAAAAGAAATAAAACCATTTTGAACACAATTTTTGTTTAGCAAAATAGTATTACCAGCAGACTGATAAAAGAGTAGGCTAGTAACACAATAGCTGATGTTTATCAGCAGGCTAGACGGACGATGACGACGGCGTAAAAATAAATTAGCTTCAACATTGTAATGTGACACACTATGCAATATGTAATAGGTACCGTAAAGCGTACGATCGCATATACTTCTAGGTTGCTAGCGAGTGTTGAAAAACGTAGAATTTACCAGTTGTTTCTTTCTCCGGGCATATTTTTTTTTACTTAGAATGGGCTAGCTCTTGACTCTAGACACAAAGGTTAGCGATGACCGTGACAGAGTCGACGATGGAGCGAGCTAACCCAGAAGACGCCTGTTAAGGCACTGGTATTCTTGCATATTATAAAAGCGTTGAGTCTAAGAGGCGTTTTAGGCACGTCTGAAAACTATTAGGAGGATTTTTAGATGGATGTGCATTTGCTTAAGCGCTTTTGCTGTAGTGATAGACTGAAACTCTACTATTGATACTATTGATACTTTTCTTATAACGTTGAAAAGGCGATACTTAGGTATTTATTTAGCCCCAAAAAGGAAAGAGCTTTTATCAAATTCGCGGATGCTCTACCTACCCCAAAGGTGTAATGAAGGCATCAATTTATGTAGGTAGGTATGTATGTACTTGTTTAAGCAAAATGTGAGCAGTTGAGCCCCGAGCATTACCGGGGGGCTATTTTAAGAACCGATATCCATATTGACAGCTGATTTCGATTGACGAGCAGCTGTGCTGTGTTCGGTCGTTGACTTTAACATAAAGGATCTTAGCTTCAATGTCAATACTTTTTTATGTAAGACTACATAATAATAGGAGACTGCGTATTTTCTTTGTGGATTTACCAAATATATGTAAATTAATGTTATGTTATTATGTAGAGACGGTGATTTATTAGAAATTTGCTAATTCGCTGACATTTGATTCAAAGATGTTACGATTCGTATTGC
>JARACY010004819.1:0-24860 GCA_029255725.1 Scrobipalpa atriplicella | reverse complement strand
ATTGTGCTTTATTTTTGTAATCTACTCTAAAAGTCCTTTGTACCTAATCATCGCTAGTTTTTCCTAATATTTTCTTTGTCGAAGTGTAGAAATATTATAATGTGCTTTATTTTTTGTATCTACTCTAAAGTCCTTTGTACCTAATCATCGCAGTTTTCCTAATATTTCTTTGTCGAAGTGTTAGAAATATTATAATGTGCTTTATTTTTGTAATCTACTCTAAAAGTCCTTTGTACCTAATCATCGCAGTTTTCCTAATATTTTCTTTGTCGAAGTGTTAGAAATATTATAATGTTCTTTATTTTTGTAATCTACTCTAAAAGTCCTTTGTACCTAATCATCGCAGTTTTCCTAATATTTTCTTTGACGAAGTGTTAGAAGCCCCCCCCCCCCACCTTTATTTCACTGAACAACGTACTCACACGTATTCGGGGCGTCATAAGGCATCCAACGGTACCAGTGTTGGTATAAGGTAGGGGTTACATGATCACATTTTGATCGAAGTACTACGATGTACCTAACTAAAAGCATATACTACTAACTAACCTGCACCGGGTAGTTGGTTAGTGGTGTTCATTCTAAAGTCCCGGGTTCGAATTCCCGGTTGATTTGTCCTCGTAATGGAGGCGATGCGTGACTACTATATTGCCAGAATTAGAATTTATAATAATAAATAAACTAAATAAATAAAAAAAATATGTTAGAAATGGTCAGTAAATGGTCACAATCAAGAGACAATACGGACTCTTATTTGTGACAGAAATAGATAGCGTCCGATAGTATTACGCTCCATGTAACAAACTTTTCTCGTTTGTGTTGCAATTAGATGCATAACATCTCGCTGTTGTGTGATTTGTTTATTCCTGTGGCGCCGTTGTTGCGAACAAAACACTTTTTTTTGCCCTTAATTCGCTATCCGCGTATTGTTTGTATGCCCTAGCGAAAACTCCATTGCATATTGATCATATGACATATACCCGATACTACCAAAATATACGTATCAACCGTACTGTATTGCAAATTACTGTAAAGCCAAAAGGTGTTGGATGAATTGTGCCCAAATTATTCGACGGGAAAATAAACGTCAAAGTGAGTCTGCCGCTTAACGGACTTGAGTTCCCGTGGCAACCTGTAGAGTATCGAGTCGAAAGCAACAGATTTACCGAAACTTCTGACGAGCCTTGTGGCACATGCTGAACTCAAGTTTATAACACATGGCGTACATTTATTCGATCTTGCACTGCTTGCGATATGTTAATTTATTTACGATTTTTTGTTTATTTACTGTGTTATTCTAATTTGCTTATAAAATGCTAATGCTTAAATATGTATTACACCCAGATGCTGGCTCATCTTCACTTGTATTCATGTTTGAATCCTCAGTCCTTTAAAAAAGTTTAGTATTTGAAATATGTGTTAATGTGAGCAGTAATGTTAAACTAAACTCTAAAATGACACTTACGTGGTCACTAGACAGAGATCAACCGGTGGGAAGTCATCTAAATATCCTGTCGGATATGAAGGGGTCTGTAGCGATGATGCTCGGATCATACTTTACATCATGCTTAGCTCCTTCGAACGTCAATAAACCATCAGGTGGGAATCTAAACAAAATGTCACATGATTATAATAATTATTTATAAAGAATGTGTTACAAGGATCATATCATATTTAAAACTGTTTAAAGAATGAACTATTCGTTAACGCGCAGCATTCTGGGTGTAATAATATTTAAGGCATTAGCATTTTATAAAGCAAATTAGAATAACACAGTAAATAAACAAAAAATCGTAAATAAATTAACATATCGCAAGCAGTGCAAGATCGAATAATGTACGCATGTGTTATAAACTTGAGTTCAGCATGTGCCACAAAGGCTCGTCAGAAGTTTCGGTAAATCTGTTGCTTTCGACTCGATACTCTACAGGTTGCCACGGGAACTCAAGTCCGTTAAGCGGCAGACTCACTTTGACGTTTATTTTCCCGTCGAATAATTTGGGGACAATTCATCCAACACCTTTTGGCTTTACAGTAATTTGAATACAGTACGGTTGATACGTATATTTTGGTAGTATCGGGTATATGTCATATGATCAATATGCAATGGAGTTTTCGCTAGGGCATACAAACAATAACGCGGGAATAGCGAATTAAGGGCAAAAAAAGTGTTTGTTCGCAACAACGGCGCCACAGGAATAAACAAATCACACAACCAGCGAGATTTTATGCATCTAATTGCAACACAAACGAGAAAAGTTTGTTACATGGAGCGTAATACTATCGGACGCTATCTATTTCTGTCACAAATAAGAGTCCGTATTGTCTCTTGATTGTGACCATTACTGACCATTTCTAACATATTTTTTTATTTATTTAGTTTATTTATTATTATAAATTCTAATTCTGGCAATAGTAGTCACGCATCGCCTCCATTACGAGGACAAATCAACCGGGATTCGAACCCGGGACTTTAGAATGAACACCACTAACCAACTACCCGGTGCAGGGTTAGTTAGTAGTATATGCTTTTAGTTAGGTACATCGTAGTACTTCGATCAAAATGTGATCATGTAACCCCTACCTTATACCAACAACTGGTACCGTTGGATGCCTTATGACGCCCCGAATACGTGTGAGTACGTTGTTCAGTGAATAAAGGTGGGGGGGGGGGGCTTCTAACACTTCGTCAAAGAAAATATTAGGAAAACTGCGATGATTAGGTACAAAGGACTTTTAGAGTAGATTACAAAAAAAAAGCACATTATAATATTTCTAACACTTCGACAAAAAGAAAAATATTAGGAAAAACTGCGATGATTAGGTACAAAGGACTTTTAGAGATAGATTACAAAAATAAAGCAACATTATAATATTTCTAACACTTCGACAAAGAAAATATTAGGAAAACTGCGATGATTAGGTACAAAGGACTTTTAGAGTAGATTACAAAAATAAAGCACATTATAATATTTCTAACACTTCGACAAAGAAAATATTAGGAAAACTGCGATGATTAGGTACAAAGGACTTTTAGAGTAGATTACAAAAATAAAGCACATTATAATATTTCTAACACTTCGACAAAGAAAATATTAGGAAAACTGCGATGATTACGATGGCTACTTATCTTAACGTAAGACAGCTTACAGTTGCATATCAGAATAAATATAAAATAACTCAATTGAAGTATATAAAGTTGCTTGTTATTTCAAGAAAAACATCACAAACATAAGTTGAACTGAACTTAAAAGCTGTGCAAACAAAGAAAAAAGAAGAATTAACGTCGCAATAAAGTTACTAAACATAAACAATTGTTCCACTTATATTTTTATTATTAAAGACACAAACTAGGTACCTACTTTTTGAATAAAAATAAACAGTTCCAAGGGTTTGATTAAAAACAACATTACTTTCATACCGACCTAGGTTCTGTCTTTACCTTAATAAAAAATAGTATCAAAAAACATCCAAAAAGAGTTTCTCGCTAATCAACAATTATAATCATCATTAAACAAAGGTAAGTAGTGCACACTGTGCATAAGCAGATATTTATCTTATTAAACGACTCAAAAAAGGAGGAGGTTCTCAATTCGGTTGTATGTTTTATTTATTTATTTAACCAGATATTAATAAAATCGCTAAAAGTCTGAATCCAAACATCAATATCAAACAAAACTAATTGACGAGGCGCAACAATATTGGCACATCCAGCCGATCAGCCGAGCTAGCGACGACCCCGGCCTAGCTCGCAGACATGCACTTATGTATAGTCTAGCCTAGCACATCAATACAGCCTTCGCAATAGCAGGTGAAATACGATGATATCCGGGGCTCGTCACCATGGCAACCGGGCGAGATGTGTCAATGTGTGCGTGTGTAAGTTGGATGCACTTACATATGCAGTTGTGGGGCGGCGCAGAGCGCCCGCCCCCGGGTGTACGCAGGCCCACACGTGGCGCCTTCTCCTCGTTGTTGGTAATACGTAAATACCACTACCAATTACTTCAGAACGGGACCGCGTAATCGCTTCCCGATTGATGAATCTTCATATTAATTAACGGGCCCTGAAAAAGAAAATCATGTTCTAGAACAAAACAAGATAATTACAACAAAACAAAAATGTAAAAGTAAAATGAAACGAATGACGGGAAGACTAATAAATTAAATTTCCACTTCCTACTAATTTATATCGTACTAATGTATTTTATAACTAACGATCGCGTCCGCAGCTTGCGGCGCGCGACGGGCTACAGACAGACCTCGGCCGAGCGGCGGAGCGGCGGCGGCGGGCGGCCGCCGGACACCAAGAGCGACAACTAACAACTCGAGATTCTCTCTCAATCATAATGCACATGCGTCGCGACGCCCGCCCCAGACGGCTCAGACCCGCAACCCGCCGAGAGCTCATAAATTAAAGCCTTCTTCACGTTAATTAAGTAGTTAAGTCAACGTATGACGCAATATTCAGATTTAAAAATTTACAGTTATCGATGTATGCTATTTGTCGCGCCATTTTCAATCGACCGTTTAGTTTCTAGTAACTGCATAATAATAAAGTGTAAATATTCCCGTAGTACTGATTTTCGCGACTTAAACAGTGAACAATGTAACTAGTTTGGGCTAATGAAGTAATGAAAGGGTCGGTAAGAGCGTCATTAAGGAAATGGTAGGATGGCTAATGCGGTTGGGACGCGCGCGGTCACCTTTTATCCCGGCCCGCCTGCTGCTGCCGCGAGCCGGGGCTGGACTGAGCTGCTATTTTGGTCCGCGTAAGGGGCAGTTGACGAGAGCTGCATTCAGGCTTTGTTTCCCTCCGATAGAAACGTCGACAGAATTGAATATTTTGATAGTGATAGATGGTTAAAAGCCTTGAAAACTGATATCAATTTTGTGTTTTACTAGATAGTGAATAAAAGTTTTGTTTGAAAATAGGTTTCATTATATTTAAAGGTGTTTGTGTTTAGGGCGATGTATATTGTATTTTCGAATTTTTTGTCATGTCCCTGAATTCATTTTGATTTATTTTTCATAGCATCCAAAAATTCTCTCGTACTGGAAGGTTACGTTATAAAAGAAACCTGCTGTTCAAATTTCATAATTCTAGCTTTAGTAGTTTAGGCTCTGCGTTGATGATTTGGAAAAAATGCTTATTTCTGACTGACTTATCTTGGCAAACAATGGACATATAGAGCTGTTGTTTGATTTATTTTGTATCAAATAAAGCAATCTTTATAAAGGTACAAAAAATAAACCCTAAAATCGCTCCCTTAAAGTAGCTATGTTTTTTAATCATTAGGACAAGTGTATTCAAGTTGGTTATTTGGCTTTTAAGTTGACGTTTACACGTTTTAACTTACCAACTGTACTTATGCACTATTATATACTTACAGCTAGAACAATCTAAACCGCCCATAACACATGGTTTTCAGGGTTGCAAAATTCGGTCTTAACTACTTAGGGGTCATTACAACATATAGAAAAGTCGTAGTTACATGCGCGTTTCCGATTATCGATGAACATATTGACTGGCCTATTAGTAGACTTTTACAGTTCGGAAAGTTGCTTACTACTGAAACTAACATTTTTAAGTCGTTCGATGGTGTTAGAGTTAGGTCAGCGAAAGCTGTCCACAAGGAGTCGGCGGCAATTTCAAAAAATCTGCGGTTGACAACATTGACTATACACTTAAACCAAGTTTATTTTTTATTATTTAAAATTCCAAGTATCAACTTGGTTTAAGTGTGTGGTCAATGTTGTCAGCTGCTGATTTTTTGGAATTGCCGCCGCCCTCTTGTGGACAGCTTTCGCTGGCCAAACTTTAGTCGTTCCTTTGTTACACCACCACTTCGATGGTACTATAATCTCTAAAATGTAATAAGGACTCTGTGATAGATGCAATTTCCCAGAAACTTTGTGGGTGCCATAGAGACCTCCTTACATTTTAAAGATTATTGCCAGGTAGCAGCCCCTTCTACAACTAATTAGATAGGTAGTTACATGGTAGTTATTTGTTTGTTTGAGAGACTGTATTCAGATCCCCATCTGAATATAATCGGCCGGCATGCACCGAGTTGTAGTTGCATCCAATTTAACACCCTCACTGGGCCCGTGTCTGGGACAAGACTGGGCTCAATTGTGGGTGACACTTGCTAAATCTAATATGTCAATGTCTAGAGATGTAACCATTTACGATGCTACTGATCCAGAATAGGGCACAGCTAGTGCTTCTATTCTAGGCTGATTGAATCAAAGTCCAATGTGTCACGAAATGGACGTATAGGCAGGATTGGCTTAAAAGCTAACTATATGGGACGCATTGTGAGAGAGAGCAAATATAATTATAAAAATCTCACTGGAGATGTAAGAGTACCTAAGTAATTTTAGGTTTTACTACTAAAAATAATCTATACTTATAAAATCGTTAGTCCTTACTGACTGAATGATTCATCAACGCAGAGCCTAAACTACTAAAGCTAGAATCATGAATTTAAAGAACACGTTTCTTTTATAACGTAACCTCCCACTAAGAAAGGATTTTTGGATTTTCCGCCCCTAAAGGTTGAAGTTTGTATGAAATTCCGTCAATTTCGAAAGTAGGATCTTCCAATTTTGTGTTTAGGGTAATGATAAAAATTAATGCACACGTGTATCAGCGTTTTTGGATTTTCTACCCCTAAGGGTGTTAAATAGGGGATGAACGTTTGTATAGAAATTCCGTCAAATTGAAGTTAGAATCTTCCAATTTCGTGTTTAGGCTAACGATTCAACATTAATGGACAAGTATATCAGCGTTCTTGGACTTTACACCCCTAAAAGGGTTAAATAGGGGATGAAAATTTGTATATAAATTCCGTCAATTTTGAAGTTAGGATCTTTCAATTTTGTGTTTAGGCCAATGATTAAAAATTAATGGACACGTGTATCAGCATTTTTGGATTTTCTACCCCTAAGGGAGTCAAATAGAGGATGATGATACAGTGGTATAAATTAAATGTAATGTTACTTCGAAATTAGTATTTTTCGATTAAGAAATATATGATCTTTTTTTATACGTCTTTCATTTTATTTGAACGACAGATTACTAATAATAATTAGATTTAAAGTTAGGTGGGCGTTAAATGGCTCCGGTACCTTATATCCGGGCCAATACTTAGGCAATAGGCCTAGGGCCAAAATCATCCCTTCTCAGCTGCTATTTTGTACATTGATTAAGGGTTTTTTTACGTAAATAAATATACGTGATCGGTGGTTTGCGAAGACTCAACCCACCAAAGGCTTTGCAGCTGACGGGCACGGGTGTTCTTAGAAAAAGAGCCTTTGCACGCAGACGACGCGCATAGGACAGAAGGCCACCAGAAAATTATACCTGTTGCACACTATGCTTGCGTTTAGTATTGCGTTTTACGAAAGCAAATGAAACACGAAATAAGCGCACGTTAGAAGCGCGTTTCATTTGGGTAGGAGAAACACAAGTAAAATGCGCAGACAAAGCGCGTTTCATTTGCGTTAGTATCGATACAGACGCAAGTAATCTGCCAAAACACGATGGCGCGTACGAAAAACGTGGTGTGCAAAGACTCTTAATCTTAATCAATGAACAAAGTATCAACTGAGAAGAAATTATTGACGGTTTTGATCCCAGGCCCGTGGCCTAACTGCTACATTTCATAGTATGGCTGGCAATACTTGCAATGGTTGCCGGCCACTAATAGTATTTTTAGAAAAGACAGTATTTTTGTAAAATATTGCCCGATGAGAATCTCAACCACCACTTGAGAAGCACCTTTGTAATTATTCTTTTGGCATTGAGAATAGTAAGTACTTAGTATATTATAGATGGTCCGATGACATAGTAAAACTAATAGGACAGAACTGGATGAGATAAGACTGGCACAGGACCGTGAGGATTGGCGTAATAGAGAAGAGGCCTTTACCCAGCAGGAGGTGGATGTGGGCTGATAATGATGATGATGAAGTACTTAGAAAAATATCAAGAAGTATCTTTGGGGTTCTACCGAGCTTTACGAGTAGTTCTGATAAAATATGCCGACAAGTTTCAAAAAATTTACGCTGTAGTAGAGTCCCAAATTTTATCTTGTTTGTTTCAGTTTACCTGTAATCTGTGTAAAAATACGAACCCTGATCTCATTCAAAATAAAATAACGTGATTTATTTTTCCAATACTATACATGGAAGGGTTACCATGTTCAACACATCAAGCATTCCAGTCTCGTAGCGTCTATATGGTACTACGCCGTAGACGGCATTAATTCACATTTTACCTAAATAGTCGTCATTTATATCAATTTACCCGTTTATTTCAAAACAAACAGGCAGGTACATACAACTTCCAGAATAATACATATCGCACGAGGTAGAACCTTAGAGCAACACGGCCCTCCGCTCGCCCGGGCGAGCGGAAGGCCGTGTTGCTCTAAGGGTAGAACAATGACGTTACTAACAGAAGTCATTGAAAATTTTAGCACTCAGCATATTTTTTTTTAATAAACAAAACTATCACGCAGCCACTGATGAAACGATATACAGAACGATATAAACGATCGACAGATAGTAATTGAGAATGTCCTTTGGTCAAATCTCGAAGTGACGCTGAACTGAACGAAGTTACAAGTTTTATTTTTATGTATATCGGGGGGAATACCTTATTCCCACGGGAAAAATTATTAATCCGTGGGTGAAACCGCGGGGCAGAAAGCTAGTTAATAAGTACTTATAATAATGTTACATTTTTTTTAAAGCTTATGCATGAAAATCAAAAGACCTTTTAGGTTCCCACACAGATGTGTGTGGTTCCCAGACCCAATAAAATCGCTTTTGACATTTAAGGTGGCAATCGCAGCAATGGTGGCGCCACTTTTTGAAATAAATTAATTGGGTACTTGACTGGGTAGCTTAAAAAATTCAAATCGTTTATACTTAAAACTAATGGCTAAAAATATTGTGGATTTCATTCATCATAAAAAAAAAAATGCACGTTTAGATTTTAATAATCGGATTAAAAGTATATAACTTAATGATTTGATTAGTCAATATTTATTAAAATGTGACGTCATAATTTACTATTTATTTTCATACAAAAAAGCGTTTTTGACATTTCATAAAAAGTTGCTGATTTGACTAGTTGTATCTAAAATACAAGCATTTAGTAGTTAACATGAAGTAGATCTTCATTTTATAACCCATAATATCACTGAGACTTCATGGATTACAAAATAAAGAATTACTTACTTAATGTTGTGGCAAATCATAATAATATTGATTAAACTGTTTGTATTTGAAATACAATTAGATTTTTACGATAAGTAGCGCCACCTCTACTCTGTTCGCCCCTTAAATAGCCCCATCTCTATTCCAAACAAATATTTTGTACGTCCATAGCTACCACATTCGTAAACTCACCACCGCTTCCGCGTCGTTGTTCGTTGTAAATGAACAACCTCTGCCCTTTGTCGTGTGAAATTGTTTCTCACCGCAACAGTATATTGCTTGTCTTGTCACTATGAAAGCTAATTTAATGCACCACAGTCATTGGAAACGTTCACAAACATTTCAAAGTAGTGAGAAATAAAAATTGGCCAAGAGCGTGTCGGACGCCCATATACGGGGTGTAAGGGACAGCGTCCCGCAAACTGATAGGGGTTGCTCAGTCAACGATACTGAACAACTATCACCAGGTTTTTTTTTTTTTCAGGAAATGTAAAAAAAATTTGCTTTTCCATACAAATTGTCTGATCGAGATGGTCATTTTGTATGAAAAAGCAAAATTTTTTTTTCATTTCCTGAAAAAAAATCCTGGTGGTAGTTGTTCAGTTTTAGTCATGCTGGACTGGGAGTGAGAGAAAAACATAGAATGTGCCAGCTGCATACCCTCCCGGGCATGCTGTAAAAGTCAGCCAAGGGATTCGAGGGTTTCAGTATTGTAATTTAGGCGATGGGCTGACAACCTGTCACTATAGCAATATACAGATCTATCTGGAATAACCCTCAAAATTTGTCAGACGTGGCGGAACGACCTACTTATGTTTAGGTTGTTTACGCTCTGCCTACCCCATTAGGGATAAAGGCGTGATTATATGTATGTATGTATAACAATATGATTATCTTCAAAATTTGATTTCAAGCTTAAACAGTATATAATGGTTATTTCACCTTTACAGATGAAGTTGTTTTTGTTGAAACGGTTTTCTCTTAATTTTTCGCAAACTATAAATGCTACACTTTTCGCTTTAGTTTTCATTACAACTACTCCATATTATTTTAATAATTTTTGCATTTATAGTTTTGAAGATATGACCGGATCAAATTTGTGACAAATACTGCAACTTTGAATGCAAATATCTCGAGAAAGAATTTTTTTAAGAGGCTTTTTTTCAAGGAAACCTCCATTTCATTTTAAAAGACCTGTCTAACGATACCCCACTCAATATTGTTAAAAAAATACATTTTGCCCCCCCTTTCACTTGTATGGGGTCCAAAAATAATATTTTTGAATTGTTTTTTTTTTACATTTCTAGATTTGCGTCATTATAATCTATCTTCATACCAAATTTCATGTTAATAGGTGAAAAACTGAGGTTTTCACAGGGGTGCGGCATACAGACGGACGGACAGAGATGGCGAAACTAAAAGGGTTCCTTGTTGACTACGGAATCCTAAAAAGTGAGACTTACTAAATATAGGGAGTAAAAAAATTTGCTGACCAAACTTTAGGGAGAAAGAGTACCCATATAAATGAACAACTTCCCCAAGGAACATAAGCAGAAATGTAAAAATATATTTAGCTCTCTCATACAAATGGTGCCCTGGCTAAAGTCATTTTGTATGAGAGGGTAAATTTTTTATAACATCAAGCACATAATAGAAAAAAAAATTGTATGTGTATTTTTGTCTATGGGACCTAGTGCCCGAAATAAAACAATTTTATTTTATTTTATTATAATAGAACTGCGCATCTTTTCAGGGAAAATATTCCATCGTTAGTTAAAACTTGTTTCTATAGTTTTAGTTTGTATTCGTTGGTCAAACAAAATTTTGTCCAACACTTCAATTCACTTCATAAACCTGTATAATGGTTCGCCAAATAGTACCTAAGACAGTAGATATAGCTAGTATGTAAAAACCAACTAGCAACGTATCCTATATTTATCGAGTTACAACTTATCCTATATCTATCCTATATCTTATCCTATATCCTCTATCTAGCTACGTCGCACAAGAAGCGCATATCGTCCAATCGCAACCCCAGTCATACAACATACCTACATGCAATTTTGCATAAAGAATTAAAGACGTTACGAATAAAGATCTCATGCATGTACAGGATGGGTTCAAGTATTTTACACTTTAATTAACCTTTTTCTTTTGTGCAGAAATACTTGGAAATGCAACAATTGGATAATTCGCATACAATACTTTACAAAAAGATAGTGGAGTTCGATAGGTAGTTTTCTACTTAGTTTTACAGGTAGAAAATAAAGAACTATCATTCGATGGCAGAAAGTAATTTTAAAATAAAAAGACGCGATTCTTGACCTGGGATATGTATGTTGTGTAGTGGGCTGAGGCTCTCGATCCGGTAGCCATTGTGTTCTATTCCCGCGAGGTATATAATTTGTTTTCTGGTTTGGAGAAGTGAACCAATTGGCTTTATGTGAATGCAAATTTTTGAGGTTTCACATCCGCGGATGCGGATGTTGAGTTTTTTCTAAATTAATTTTGTATTGATGCCGAAGTAGCACAAAATAACATTTTTTATGGCCATTATTCATATAAAAAAACATATAAAGTTTTGTTGTTTTATAAAAATAAAAAACATTTTTATGAGGACAGAAATGGGAATTGAAGTCTGATAGGGGGCGTAGATACAGGCAAATGTGGGTGACAAAACTACTATTAATTTGGATATTTAATTATAATATTTTGTGATTCTGTAAACTTATATCAAAAACATGCCTGAAGCACTGCCCGAAGTTCTATACCAACGAACAAAAGTTTGAATCCTTGTCTATATTTACTTCGGAACCTGCTAGTAATAAGGTTGGGGTAAAAAGAGGCTGAAAGCCACAGTACGAAAAGAAGGATATTTTGTTGCTAAAATTTATTTTTGCAGTCTTTTAAGGCCTAAGGCTTCTTCAAATCTTTATATATTGCAAGATTCTATGTCATTGCTACGATTTTCTGGCGTTTCTTGACTCTCATCTTCACAACGCATATGCGGATGCGGATGCGAATATTCGCAAAATCCCTGATTTATTCTTACGTTTAGACGTGAGAAATAAATATTTAATTAAAAGTTTAGTTACTGCCTATAAGTAAAATTTTCTTTTTATAACGGTTGCCCCGCGGAATCCGATCTAGATGACTTTATGCACGTTGAGCCGTCAGTAGCTGTCTCTGCGTACCACAAATGACCGAGGCTGGTTTGAAAACCAAAACACTATAGAGTTGATCAGATCGTGTGTCGACCCGACTCTCACGAATGGAGAAGAGTGGTCATCGTGATTGTGAACACCTTGTGCAGTGCAAAGTTGCCGGTAATTCGACGATTTCCTTTCATGGAGACGAGCGTAGAAGCGATTCGACTCTCACGAATGGAGAAAAGTGGTCAGTCACCGTGATTGTGCACACCCTGTGCAGTGCAAGGTTGCCGGTAATTTGACGTATCCCTTTCATGGAGACGAGCGTAGAAGCGATCAAATTGACCCCTTGTTATGTTGTTGATTGTGTCTTACTTAACGCACTGTTATATGACCCGCAGATAGAACGCTACATTACGTCTGGCAGTAGGTAAATGCTTTAAAAGATCATTATTAAACAACAAAAAAATCAACGAGTATTCTCGTAGCTTTTTCTATACAAATGATTACCCAGATTTCCCTTTCAAATCGCAACCAAACGCCGGAAGTTTTTATAAAATGCCGAATATTGTGAAACTTATTGAACCAATCGCAAACATCGCCTGGTAATGTGTTTAAGTCCAGATGGCTGCACTTGTACACCTATTAAAACTGTCTTTTATATATTAAACCTGATATTTACGTTCCGCGCATGTTGCGTAACAAGGAGTCTCGAGAAAATCTGCGCACTTGAAATCAAGGAGGAAATCGTTGAAGCTAAGTGGCTTGTTTCGCTAGCTCCCACGCCCTCCATAGTAGCACGAACACTTCTGCTTGGCGGCAGAAATAGAAGCAGGGGTGGAAAAGTACTAGACGGGAGACCTTTTACACAAAGCCCTCCCTACCACCCTGTTATACTCCCACTTTGTTATTGTGTACCGAATAAAAAAGAAAATATTGCGATTCTTTGAAAACAGTCGTCTCCAGCTAAATGACGCGTATGATACAGAATAATCGAGAATATTTTTAAATTTGTTATTGATCTATCTTAGAAAAACCCTTAAAACTTGTCAAAGGTCGTTTCCGCTCTGCCTACCCCATTAGGGATACAGGCGTGATAGTATGTATGTACGTATGTATTAAGTGCCATTAAAATAGCGAGATCAAATTAATTACTTATTGAAAGTAAGCTTTATTGCCAGAATGTGACTGCAGCGCTAATTAACGGCGGCGTTAAAAGCTGCACAACGTCGAGATTATTTTTAAAAGGCTTTCAAACCAGCTTCTACCTCGTGCCTTTTAATAGACAGAAAAATAAGTTAACGGATATTAAAAGAAATGTAAAAAAAAATCTCTTTTATTTATGGATTTTTACATAAAATGTCTATAATGATAATAATTACGATTTCGTTGCAGGATGCCTACTAACGCGCTTAGTTAACTTTTCAATATTTTCAAGCAAATTGTAGCACTATATGTCTACTTTTCCAAATTTCCGTACAAAAAGATATTAAAATGACGAAAATAGAGGAAAGCCAAATATAATAGTTAACGAAACTGAACAACTTTCACCAGGAAATTGAAAAAATAATATAAGTAACGGTGCGATCGGTGGTTCAAATGAGACCGCGATGAATTTTTCAAACCAAAAAATCACCGACGTGGCGGCGGCGGCGGGGTGAGTTGCATCCGACATCCGACGCAGTGATTGGTCAGTTATCTAGTGGAACCGCCATCTTCTCACACACCAACACAACATACAACCACAGACACTACTAAATACATATATAGTAATAGTACGTTCTACAGACACACAGACCTGGCTCGGCGTAGCCGCGACGTAGAGCGTATCTACAATTTAAATAATGAAGCTTCCCAGAAATTTTTGAATAACTATCTTTATTATTTTGTGATATTTATAGAAATGTTCAGTTTTGTATACTCGTATTTTTCCATAACAGACGAAAGAGATAATGTTATGAAAAATGCTTTGTTTAGAAAATTCTTTACAGGCTATTTCTTTGCCTGTTTAAACGGCTCTTATTTTCATTCTGCGTGCTGTGGGTTATGTGGATAGGATACTTGTCATTTATAAGTCGATGAATTAATTAACTACAAGAATCGATCCCGCAACTTCCTGGAATATAACTAGAACCTCGATGAGAAAAGTTGGATTATGAAGACTTTCAGTATTGTATTTCTTTACTTGGACAACATGAAATACGAATATGCTTATGTAGTGGACTCAAATGAATGTTTAGAGTATGATTATTCTATGTTTGATGAACGCACAGGTAGAGTAAATAATTATGGAATGAAATGTATTTTTGCTAAATCTATTTATAAGAAAGTAAATGAAATTGCGCTGTATTACAAGAACCAGTTTTTTCGTTAGTAGTGAGGAGATTGTGATGCCAACTCTTGATGGTACTGATGATAAAATAATTGATTGTGTTCCTGCTGAACAAATTGTGACGTATAAGTACCTATCAAATATCTTCTATCAAAATGTATGCGGCATCAATACAAAAAGAAATTCCTTGGAAATTTATTTTAATGAAATTAAACCAAAACCATGCATTGTTTGTATTTGTGAACATTTTCTTAACGATCAATCAATTCAATATCTTAATTTCGAAAACTATGAACTTGTTACATATTTCTCTAGGAAAAATAAGATAAGGGGTGGTTCTCTTATCTTAGTCGAGAGAGGAAGGCCGTTTAAAGCTATTGACTGCAAAAAGTTTAGCAGGGTTGATTCCTTTGAAATGTGTGGGTTTTTGGACTTGGAATCGAATGTGAATGTATTTTGCTGCTACCAAAATAACACTAATCAAGCGAATTTTCTAGAAAGGCTTGAACTGTTTTTACAACACTTTTTCAGCAAGAGATGCGTAATTTGCGGCGATTTTAACATTAACATGCTTGATGACAATAACGAGAAAAGAGATCTTTTGAATATTCTAGGAAGCTATAATTTCAGGCATCTTGTTGACAGTATAACCTTCAGGCGAAACGACGGTGAATCTTGCATAGACAATATTTTTACCAACTTATATGATGAAATGATAGGTGAGGTCAGTGTGAACCATAATGGCTTCTCGGATGGGCATGCGGCTATTCTAACTTCAATTTTTACGGAAAGCTCTACCAGTAAGAAGTGGCAAGAGCCAGTAATATATATAAAAAAGCGCAACTTCAGTGCAAAAAATAAAAAGGCGTTTCGCAAAAAGGTAAAGGACACAGATTGGTCCTTGTTAGGAATAAAGTAATTTTTTAAAAAGTTTTGCGTTATATTTAGTGGCAGTTTTAAAAAAGTTAATAAAAAAATTAACTTGAAAAAGTGTAATAAAATAAGGTGGATCACAAAAGGCATACGAGAGTCTAGTAAATTTAAACGAATACTATGTAACATTAATAAAGAAAACTGCCACCCATCAATATTAAAATATAAAACAAGTTATATAAAATTGTATAGAAAAGTATTACATAGCGCTAGGAAGTCGTCAGTGCAGAACGAGTTACATCAAGCACAAAATTCAACAAAGGCTATTTGGAAAATTGTTAATAATGTAAAAAGTATACGTAAATTAAGCGAATTTCAGCAAAAATTAAAATCTCTCTTATTGGAAAGGTGCTTGTATTCCATTGACGACTTTTCATAAATTGTTTCTTTAGATATATTTTTTATAATCCTCATAATACTTTATTTGACATGTAAATTGACATTATCATAATTAGTTTTATTTAACACTTTAATGTAGTACCTAATTGTAATTTTATTATAATGTAATTTTAATGTAACTGTATTTCAAACACAATGTCATTGTTATTGAATAAATAAATTGAACTTTTATTTTATTGGAAAGGATAAAGGAAATCGCATATTATTGGCCAACGAGCGCCTAATATTGTGAAGCCACAATGATCAATGACATACAAAGAGACATCAATTTATTTCTGGTACCTATATTATGTTTTGCGCGTCGTCAATTGGTTTACAATGGGCCATGTCCGATTTTTTAAAATACCTCGATATTTTTTCTGCACGTAGGAATAAGATAACATATTCTATACAAAAAATATCCGACCATTATTTCTAGACGGATGACAGTCTGATTAATACAGATTATATTTTTATTTTTTTGTGTAGCCTAAAGAAAATTGATCATAATTCCGTACAACATAGGCCGCGGCTGCCACTAACAAAATTTAATTTATTTCTCTGGAAATAGTTTTGTTATTTTTTATTCCTACGTGCAGAAAAAATATCGAGGGATTTTAATAAAATCGGACATGGCCCATTGCTCGGTATTCTCTCATTGGAATTTTCATTCGGTTTAGTATAGTATAAGTGTAAAATATTTTTTTATAAATAAAACATAAGCTACACCAGCAACTTTTAGCAGGAATAACAAGGAACATTTACCACAGATTACATACCGGGTGTAAGGGACAGCTTACCGCAAACTCTCAAAGCTCAGTCAACGAAACTGAACAACTTCCACCAGGAAATTCTTTCAGGAGATGTTTTTTTTAAAATATTACTAATATTAGAATAGATATAGTTAGATTTACAAGGATTAATCAAGATTTGTCGCTTAGGTCAGTATGAAAAAAGTGTTACTGCTCAGCCTTTTCGCCTAGCCTACGATATATAGGTTTGCATGTATATGTTATGTTAATGATTAACCAGCTGACCCGGCTTACTTCGTACGTACCACCTAACAGTCAATGAATGTTTGTAGATGGATCGCGGAAAATATTTAATTGCCCGCCACTACCTTCGCCGTCCTTCTCGTCCCACCCGGGTCTGCCGCCCTTCGGCCCTCCGTCTCTCATATACTTAGGTACAATACAATCATCATCGTTTATATATGTTCATTTATCGTAACCGAAACACCCCTCAAGCCGCAAGCCACATTGTAAGCCTGTTCTGTGCCCCAAGCAATGACGCTTTCGTCACATTTGTCTACATATTTTGAAGGACATTTCAGATCCGATTCTGTATTGTATTGTAATAAAGAGGGCGCTTTATCAGCTCATCGTCAAATCATAGTAGGGGAGCGGGGGGCTTAGAGCAACAGTCAATTTTAAGAGGGAAAATGAACCGTATTGTTTCAAAAATCGACCCTAATATCTGTCTCATATCATAACGCAAGGTATCACGTATGGTCCGCCGGTGCCCCCGCTAGACCGCTGAGAGGGAGGATATGAGCACGTGCACCATTTCGGCCAGGTATCGAAAAAAAATCACTTACGTAATTTTTGATTTTCACTATCGTGCATACAATAAATAATTATTTGAATACTATTGTAACTACTTACTTTAAAATATAATATAATTAGAACACATACATAATATTGTTGTTAATTTTGGAGTCGACGCCAGTCCAGCCAAGCTCTTAATAGTAAATTTTCTACAATTGACGAATTATATCTATCGTTACAACTTAAATAACAACGCTACTTTGTTAACCATGGCTGGCGTCGACTCCACAATTAACAACAATAATATGTATGTGTTCTAATTATATTATATTTTAAAGTAAGTGGGAGTTGATCAAAACAATTATTTGTTACCTTTTAGTGCGTATTAGGAAGGCATGGAAGGCGCTCATTGATTTTTTTAAATAACCTTTTATAATGCCAATACATACATAGGGTCAATAATAAGGGTCATAATTTTTTCTTCAAATAAACATTGCACATCAATGGACATTAGGTAAAAGTGGTCCAAATGCTGCCCAGAGTTGAGACTATTTCTAACGGGTTCCTGGCATCATTGTGCATCATGGAAAAAAAAGAAGTTAAAATCGATCCCTCTGAGATTAAAAAAAAATAGTTTTGTAGTTGTTTGGAAGTGTCATTGCTGTTATTTTTCTAACACGGTTGTTGTTTTTTTTATATCATTTACACATTTTTATACATAGTTTCGTATAAAAATCAGCACCAGACTGTGGATTTCCATTATGTCTACTTCCTATACTTACGTAGTTTAGTTTGTTGAAACGGTTATTCCTAAATATTTCGCAAAGTATAAATGCTACACTTTCCGTTAAACTTTTTTCATTGAAACTACATGTAAAGAGCTATATTCCATATTTTTTCATAATTTTTGCATTTATAGTTTAGAAGATATGACTGGATCAATTTTTTTTAGCGGGCGCCCTTAGGCAGTTGTCATTTGCAATATAGGGTGTAGATTGCGTGTAGCAACTCCCCGCCTTTAGTCCGGTCATGCATTAAATGCACTCAGTCGCATAGTGCAAATAGGTCCTTACAAAAAAAAAAAAAAAAAAAAAAAAAAAAGGATCAATTTTTTGACAAATACACCATTGTTCAATGCAAATATCTCGAGACATAAACATGTAAGGGACTTTGTTTGAAAGAAACCCCTATTTAATTTTAAAAGACCTGTCTAACGATACCCCACTCAATATAGTATGAAAAAAAAAAATTTAATCCCCCTTCACTTGATGAGGTTCAAAAATAATACATTTGAATTGTTTTTTACATCTCCAAATTTGCTTTGCGTTACTATAATATCTATCTTCCTACCAAACTTCATTTCAATAGATGAAAAACTGAGATTTTTACAGGTGCAGGGCATACAGATGAACAAACGGACTTAATGAAATGATAAGGGTTTCTATAGTTGAATATGGAACCCTAAAAATAAATTAACTTCATTTAAATATTTATTTAAATTGTATATTGGTTTTTGTTTTGGTCAGCTTTATAAGGTAAAATATTTTTATGTTTTGATTTAAATTCTACAGGAACTACATTCTTGGGGAAAGTTGTTTGTTGTCACCAGCACATAACCCAGTTTTGGGTGTTGGTCACTATCATTATGAGATAGGATCAAAGGGTTGTGCCTACAGCCCAACAACCACTGCAACCTTATCAGTTCTATTGTAGTAAATCAGTCACATTATATAAATTCAGGCTTTTTTTACAATTGGAACACCCTATGCAATGCAACTACAAACAAATGTTACAACTCATATCAAACAATCCCATTTCCACCCATTAAACAGTACATTATACCTTATTATCCCTTTTTGACATTGGGGACCAAAGGTTCAATATGATGGTAGCAATTTGTAGTTGCAAAAATCACAACTTAACTAATCTAAGTCATTTTCTATCATGAGAGAACAGAGAGGGACGGCAATAATTTTAGTCGAGATTTAGTTAAGTCATACCTTCCACGAATCAATAGCAATACCTACCTATTATACTTATCCATAGAAAGATTATACAAAACTTGTATTAACTAAAATGGTACATTGATAATTTTGTATTTTGGTGTGCACCAGCTAGGCTACTTCATTAATTCATTATTATCATGGGCTACTTCATTGACAGCACAAGAAAATATTGCTTTTTTTGACTAATTATTTTCCTATCTACCTACACACCATACCTTTAAATGATAAACATGCTAGGAGTACCTACTAGGACATATCAACACAATTATATAAATAGCTAAATCATTCATTAGGACAATTTTCGGCAAAAAATTGTTGATTTTAGTTGGAAGCTCTATTGCATTTCAACAAAAACCTCTTCACCGTGGTACAAATTTATACATATAGATGTACCATGCACGTAGCAGTAAAATATGGAGGATGCATATCCGAACTATCGAAAAAACTGGCCCCGAACTAAAAAGATACACCGAACTCGTACTGAAATACAATTATTTACACTTCTGGTAGCACAGGATGATTGTTATTAGTGATATTATGGGTCAAAATCGTAAAAATGCTGTTCGTTCACTACACAATCGCACCGCCCTACGCTGATTTTCATGTACTTATATTAGCACTTACCATGCTCGTGAATGACATAATCCAAGAAATAAATGGTACACCGTGAATAGAGATTAAAATTATAAGATAATTATAAGGAAATATTAGAGAATTGAGTTATAATTCACAATTTTTCTCACAAAACAATAACACTACGCGCAATCACTGTCGGACTACCGTAGTGAAGTTGTCGACAACAGGCTCAATATAGCCAACATGGCAAGCTAAATAAATCAATTAATTCGAAACAACTTCACGTTGTACGGGATGGCATGACAGCGCTCTCTTCTATTCCACAAGGGGCCCGGACACGGTCAAACGGTTTGACTCAAACCTTACGTGTTTGATGAAACCGTTTGACCGTGTCCGGGGCCCTTAAAGGTTTTTTTTTTTTATCTACCGCTGCTCTGCTGAGAGTCAATCAAAAATACGCGGGCAAAAGCCAGTTATAATAAAATTATCGTTATCAAAAGTATGGATATGCACGTAGATTTCGGAAGTTGCGATTGTGAGTGCTTGCGTGATTCAAAATATATTTTATTTTTACGTTTAGACGTGAATACACTTTAGAAATGATAATTTTACTTATAAGCGGTAACTAAACTTTTGATTACACATTTCTTTTTCACGTCTAAAACGTAAGAATACATATTTTTTTAATCACGCAACCACTCGCAACTTCCGCATCCTCGGGCATATCCATGCTTTTAATAACGGTTGCCCCGCGGATTCCGATCTATAATAATAATATAAGGACTAAACTAACAACAGCTACCAAGCCATATTAAGTATATAAAATTTTATTTATTTTCTTCGGAATGAAAACATTGTTTTGGCTGCATATATATGACCATTTGCCTTTTTATTACTTTTTCGCGGCTGTTTTTACCCGATTGCGCAACGTTATAACTCAGAGGTTATAACAAGCTGATCTTATAAATATGTTACAAATCGCGCTGTTAGATATTTTTCGCGTTATGATTTCCTACGTTTTATCTGTCTGTGGTAATACGCAAATAGCGTTCTGCCAAAAAAAAAAAAAAAAAATCATGCTCAAGACTCCAGAGGGCATATTAATCCATCAGTCAAGGTTGCTGTCTTTGATGAGGTCTTTGATAGTGATTTTCACACAACAATTGTGCACAACAAAAACCATTTAAGTGGCCCTTCTGACATCATCAGGGTTCATCATTGGTTCATCAAACAGTCATCAATGTTATCTAAATGTGACTAAAAAGCAGCTAAGGTATTAAAAATATAAAAAGTAGTTAAAGTGGTTCGATGATCATGCTATTCTCTAGGTCTCTCTCAAGACCTTTCATACAAATGCCTACCCATCTATGTATTGGTTAGGTACTACTTATAATTATAAACAGCATTCCTATTTAAAATAAAACCATTCATTGTGTTATTTATTACATACAAAATTTTGTTTTATTTCACCAAGAAATCTCCAATTAAATAAAGTCTGAATGACAAATAACTATGAACTATAGATCAATGCTTAGGATCAATGTAGGTATTTTAAGTGTATATCCTATACAGGATGTAACGTAACAGAAAAGGTGTATGCATGCACACGGAAGGATGTAAATCTGCCCGTGAAATTAAAGAACTTTTCCCAAGGAATATAGTACCTATAGGTCGTTATAAAAAAAGGAATTGGTTGTAGTTGGTTTCCCATTCTACCTATAAATAAGCTACCTATCAGCTGATACATTTTGTATGGGAGGTCAAAGTTTACATCCTTTTAGGTGAATATAATTATAGTACCTACATATCTTTGATGTTACACGTTGTGTGTCAAAAGTAATTCTGATAGGTATCTATGGTTACTCTGGTCCCTTTGTTAGCTTAGATAAATGTTTTAAAGAAATATCGTCGTCCTGCGCTGCATCACGTCCTACAAGATGGCGTTTTCTTTTCTCTTACTCTTATCGATACCAACGTGTTTTGCGTCCCATACAACAGCAATATTTTGCACCTTTTCAGAGGTTCTTCCGGAAGCTGTTCGATTATAATATAATGTATTACAAACATATGTTTTCCGATTTATAGAATTTCTGTGGGTCGCAAAACATATTGATAGCTCAACGTTAAATAAAATAACTTTATATCTCGGCATTGAGCGGTGCTGCTAGAATATAGGTACCTTACCTACCTACCTTTTGTTATCTATCACTTCCCGATACCACTAGATTTGGCTTGAAGTTCTTATATACGTATATGACGGTATCTTAGAGTATCTTTCAACACGTAAAAACTTCCGAGATAAACAAAACACCTACTTCTATATTTTCGCCCGAGGTATAGGTAAGGTACCTATATGCTGTGTCTGTAGCCTAGCCACCTTATGGTCTATGGTCAGAAGAAACGAATACGTCCTGCAGCTGATTTTCCATTTTTCCCTAATTGTTGCGCAGCTTACTCATTTCAGATCGGTAAGCCGACAGCTCAACATTATCCCAGTTGAATGTCATCTTATCGAAGAACCTGTAAAACAAAAGACGTGTATTTATTTTCAATGGAGGATCCAGGAGATTTTTCACGGGCACAAGTTTGTACTGTAAAGTACTGTGCTTCTTCGCATACATGTACTTTTATGGAATCTCCACAGTACCTACCTACACAAAATTACCGCCTGGGAAGGGCATGGGGGCAGCACGTGCCTAAATCCGCCCACTTACCTCAGTTGCACCTCTGACAGCACATTCTTCTCGTGTTCTGATAGGCCCTGATCGACCATACTCAGGGTGTCCTTCAGTTGTTCCACGTTGTAGAAGCCGCAAATGTTTGTGTCAATGCCCGGTTGGTTGAGGGTGAACCAAGTGGCTATTCTAGCCAATTCTACGTTCTGTTGCTGAAAAAAAACATCGTTCGGTATCCTAAGAATTTTTATACCATCTACCTACCTATGTAACAACAAGAAAGCAATAAACGATTGAGTATTATATTATGTTATTTTGTTCTTCTTTGTTACTGGTCTGGGAGTGATAAAAAATAGGGATTTCCAGCTGCTTTTGCCGGACGTACCATAGAAGACGCTGAAGCCGCGTTTCCCTCAGGATTCAACGGTTGTTTTACAATTTATGCGATGGGCTATGTAGGATAAGGTAAACACATTTTTATCTAAAAATATTTTCAATATTTGTCAAAGGCTGATGACGCTCAGCCTACCATGGGAAGTGATAGAGGCGTGACTAACTTCGCAATATTCGGAGGCGCGTTTGCACCGAGCCTTGATATCGTCGCTAGCGGGGTGCCACGCTTGGGGACCCTGGTTGGACAGGAGACCCATGCCTGTAGCTGCTGCGTTGATCACTCCCACACCCTTGCTCTGCGAAACAATATAAGATTTCATTTAATAGAAAAATAATAGTCCTCCCAACCGATTTTCGGTGATGGCGGCCAATCTCCCAGAGATCGACCAACGGCGCGGGACTAGTTTTTAGTGCCCAAATGTTTGCGCAACACACAGGTGCACCTTCTTTCAATCTGTTATTCTGATGGAACAGATTGACTGACACTACCAAAAAAAAACAGGCGATGGACCTACTATTTACATGCCCATCCGACAGCATGGATGATGTTACTTTTCGGAGGTTCAGGTAGGTGATAATGCAATGTCCTAACTAAACTAGAAACAACAACGCATTAGGTCATTGTCCCCCGCCGCCGGGAATCGAACCCGGGACCTCCGAGTCGTGAGGCCATGGCTCAGACCTCTAGACCACGGAGGCAGTTAGGCAGTTCTACCCGTGGCCGCGGCCGCGGTCACTACCAGCGGCCACACAAAATTCCGCGGAATTAAGGGATTCGCAAAAGTATCGGCGGTCTTTCCACGGTCTTTCGACCTTTTTTTTTGTTCGAATAAAAAAGTTATAGGTAATTTACTGATTAAAACGTCGGTTATTTTGATATTTTCACTATTGCAACAGCTCCGAATAATTGAGTCCTCATAAAAACAAATCCGTGAAAATGTTTCAGTTTGTAATTAATGAAGTACTTAGGTACCTAGGTAGATAAGATGTAATTTGTGATCAAGTTGATCAAGTTGATGCTCACCTTGAAATAACTTGTATAATTCGTCAAACGGTTATCTATAAGAGTGCACTTGGCGTAGGACAGGATGGTGGATATTTTGACGTCGGATTCCTCAACTATCTCCTTCATGAGGTCTATGTCGTAGTCAGCGATGCCGATGTATCGAGCCTTGCCATCTCTCACTGCCTGCTCCAGAACCGGTAGGGTTTCCTTGACAATCACCGACAGGTCTGGCGCGAAAGTCACATCGTGGATCTATTGGTAGATATAAACATTAATAACAGAGAATTAAACATAGAGCCTACTAGTACCTACTTAGATTAAGCATAAGTATAATAACATTCACCCGATATTTACCTTACCCGATATTTTAAACTTTTGAATGCACTGTTTTAGGAAAAAGTATTTCATGTGATAATGTGTGATCATGACCAATGACCATTAAATTAACCATATCAGATAACTCGCGCAAAGTACTAGTACCTAGGTAGGTTAGGTATGTATAGGGGGTACCCTGCAGTGGCGTTGGGCGCTCCCCATAGAACAAATCGAGTCAAATATCAGTGTGAATGACACATAAAATGCCTCTTAATCTTGTATCTCCTCTGGGTACACTCCAGTCCAATCCTTGCAATTCGTC